>BQNB010024059.1:9702-58569 GCA_026074375.1 Tanacetum coccineum
AGAATAGTGTTGATCCTAGATGTCTAGCTTAAATAGTTTGATTAATGTTCATTAACGTTTGTTTTTATGTAGATTACAATCTGGTTCAGGATTAGTTGTTAAACTTCCAAATCAATAGCTTAGTTAATCTGTCAAATGCAGTAAAGGAGTGTTTGGATTAAGCTACTTTGACCTCAAATAGTCAAAGATAATTGAAATTTTTGCTTGAGTCAGTTGTTAAATCATAAGAGTTTAGTTAAAAAAGAGTTTTCAAAGGTTAGATGTTAAATTTGATCAAGTTAGAGGTTAAAATTTGTGTCTCAGCACCAGGGGAGCTTATCCCTTCTTGTTTTCTAGCTTAAATTTGATCTAAGCCCTTTGTGCTTTTGTTTGTGTGTAAATTGTGTTCATACACACTCATTAAGAGTGTGTAGTGCAGGTATAACTCTTTAGTTAACCTACAATTGTGGTTTTGGCTTTTGCCATTTGCATCAGCAGTACTAAACAAGTAGTTAGTACTGCTGATCTTTTAGTTTCATTTAGATTAGTAATTGTAGGATTTAGCTTATCAAACTTAGTAGGATTTGAGTTTTCATATAGCTTAATATAGATTGAGTCTTAGGTTTTATTTTCTAGCTTAATGTCTTAGTTAAATTTGCTGTCAAAAGTTGATAAAATTCTTAAAAAAAGACCAAAACAGTAGGTAATAGATTATTAGCTTTTAAATTTGATTCCTAGCTTGTAGAATTTGTTTTTTATAATTTGAATAAGTAGCTTGTTAGTTGATTGATAAGTGAGCATAAGCTCAACTTCTGTTTTGGCTGCTTAAGTATTTTAGCTTTTCTTAACTTTGAGCTTTTTGAGTAAAAACATGAGTTTACTAGTTTTCCTTCAAAATTCAGTTAGCTTAATATGATTCTAGTTCAATAAGCTTCTTAATTCTAACTTAAGCATATCATAAGGAGTCTAGAACAGGTTTTAGTTTTTAAATTAAGCTTAATTTGAGCTTTTATCAAGTGTTTAAGTGAAAGTGAGATCAAAAGCCCACTTTCTGCAAACAGCTTATTCATAAGCTGATTTTGAGCTTAATTTTGAGTTTAAGCTAGTATAGTCTTTATTAAAGTTGTTTAAAAACTTATAATCTTTAGTTTTTAGCTTTTGGTTTTTAAAATTTTCAAAAAAATAAAAAATAGCAAAAAGTGGTGTCTGCCAACCTCGAACCCACGACCTCACACTCAACAACCATACGTCTTAACATCATGCTACAATAGCTTATCCGTTACCTTTTCCTTTCATTAAAAACTTATACACATTTTGGCCTTATAAGCCAAATAAGATGTTAAGCTTATTTCGTGGCTTATTTTATAAGCTACGACTTCGGGCTTATTTTTCCTAGGATTCATATAGCATAAGCTATTTTCTGTCTTTTTTCTAGAATTTTTACTATTAGTTTAGTATTTTTAATCTTTTATTTTCTTTAAAAACTTTAAAAAATCATAAAAAATAGAAAAATAATCCGAAAAATAAAAATCTTTTTTATAAAATTTTCTTTTATTATAAAGTTTGTAGGAAAATTAGTTTCACTTTCGTAGGGTCTATTTTGCAAAAATTCACTTTTTAAAGAACGGGTTTTCGTTCCCGTTCTCGATTTTAACTTTTATCTCTCGTTTTAACTCCGTTTTCGTTCTAGTTTTTTTAAACTTCATTTTTAGTCAATTAGAATACATTTAAAAAGAAAAATAAAAATTAGGTTTAATTTTGTAGAATTTATGTTTTTGGCCTTAGTTTTAGTGTCCCGTTTCGCGTTTTGATTAAATTTTAATTGTTATTTTTTTATTTAGTAGATATAGATTATCAAAAATATCTTTGCTACATTCAAATCAGAATCCAAGCTTAAACGAGGTTTCAATTTCACTAGTCATTGGGGATAACGACCCGGGTGATCATATTTACCCGGTTTAATATACGTATTATATATTATATTATATATAATTTTGAGAGTGAATTTTATCAAGGGTAACTTGGTAATTTTCTTAATTTCTCTTAAGTTTATATTTTATTGTGATATATTTTACGTATATAAAACTCTCGATCAGTTTTTGGCGCCGTTGTCGGGGATTAGTGTCAAGATTCCTTCGTTTTGAGTTTGTTGATTTGGTTTGAAGATCCTTTCACCCTTGAAAGTTTCATTCTTGTTTTATAATTCAAAAATCAAAAAAATCATAAAATATAAAAAGTAAAAAATATTTTCATTTTCTTTTTAGTATAAGTAAAAGATAAAAAAAATAGAAAAATCAAAAATATAAAAAAATCTTCCTTTTTAATTAAGAAATAAAAGTCACCAATTGGTAAAAATACCAAAATATAACATTCTCAACGGAGGTGTTATCATAATTAATTCCGGTGAACTTGTTGGTTCCCAAATCGAACTAAAGATTTAACACTTGCCATTTGTGTCTCTACGAAGTACGGCTCACCTTGAAAAGCAATTTTCAAGAGCTACCGTGAAGTAGTTGATTATTTGGTTTAAGTCTCTTTCGTGTAACCGTTAAAATTCATTGTAAAAAAAATTACAAAAAAAAAATAAAAAATATTAGTGTAAAGTTTTGCTTTTTAGTTTTTTCTTTTTATGCGCACTCGTTCGCAATCTCGAAGACGTCGACAACAACAAACTCTTCCGGTTGTTGTTGAAAATTTTGATTTAGAAGAACCAATTGTCGATCATAACATTGTTCCAATGGCCGACAATCGTACCATGGCCCAAATGTTACAAGCACCCATCGAGGGGTATGAAGATGCTATAGTTGTTCCACCAATTAATGCTAACAATTTCGAGCTTAAACAACCTTTAATCAATCTTGTGCAAAGCAATAAGTTTACGGGTAGACAAGATCCCCACAATCACCTTCGATTTTTTAACAAGGTCACTTCAACGTTTAGACATCCCGAAGTTCCGAACACTTCGATAAAGCTTTTGCTTTTTCCTTTTTCTCTAGACGGTGAAGCCCGAGATTGGTTAGACAAGGAACCTCCTAGATCAATTCTCACATGGGACGACCTTGTTTCAAAATTCATAAACCAATTCTTCCCACCATCAAAAACAACTTACCTCCGAAACAAAATCACCAATTTTTTCCAAGAACCAAACGAAACCTTCAATGAAGCATGGGAACGTTTTAAAGGACTCCTTCGTCAATGTCCTCACCATGGCTTCTCGGAACTACACCAACTCGATACTTTTTATAATTCTTTGAATTCAAACGATCAAGATGCCTTAGATTCTGCAGCAGGTGGTAATTTCTTAGACAAGATGCCTCAAGAAGGTTTAGCGATTATTGAAAGCAAGTCAAAAGTTCGTTACTCCAGAAGTCGTGCTAATGATTCAAGAGTGAGTACGGATGCTCCTCTTTCTAATTCTTCACCTTCTAATAATTCTTTCGATATGCAACAAATAGCCGCTCTCTCGAGGATAAGGATACTATCAAGATGAACCAAATGTTGAATCAAATAAATCTTTATTCGTTAACTACTGCCTGCACCCGTCAAAGCAGTTGAGGAAATATTTGTCGACTTGTGGGATCAGAATCACCATTTTAACCTTTGTCCATTAACCTCGAGTGAAATGATTTTCCCGTTTTCATTACAATATCCAACAATTCAACCACACCGCAGCGTTGTAATTTTCTCCAAAGAAACCAACATTCCAATTTGCAAATCAAAGTGTAAACCACGGGTTTCATCACCAAATGTCCTAAAACAACCAAAACGTTTATCAAGAACCATTCAAAATTTTTAACCAAAACCGTGGAGGAAACTTTAATCAAAACCGTCAAAATCAAGTTTATCAAGCTCCACCATATCAACCACCAATCAATCAAGTTTTACCTTATCAACCTCCAACAAATAGTGTTTTGAAAACGGATTTTGAAAGCTACGTCAAAGCAAACGATGCTATAATGAAAAATGTGCAAAATCAAAATCAAAGCTTGCAAAATCAAATGGCAAATGTTACAAGTTTGTTAACAAGCCTTTGTACCAAGTTTGATGATTTAGGCAATCCCAACCAACCTTCAAGTTCAAGTTCTTTACCTAGCAATACCATTCCAAACCCAAGGAATGAAGCCAAGGCAATTACAACTCGTAGTGGTATTTCATACGATGGACCTCCAATTCCACCGCCGGTGGTGGAAAAGGAAAGTGAGGTGACAAAGGATACGGAGCTACCGAGCACCGAAGACATCCAACCTCCTCCATTCGTCCAAGAACAACCCAAAGACAAAGAACCAATCGAAGAACCTTCTTTCGTTGCCAACAAAGCCAAACCTAATTTGCCTTACCCATCGAGACTCAACAAACAAAAGATTCGTGAAAAGGATGATATCCTAGCTTCAAAGTTTATGGAAATTTTCCGTAATCTTCACTTTGAGCTAAGTTTCGCGGATGCTCTTATTCATATGCCAAAGTTTGCTCCGATGTAAAACAGAATGCTTAATAAACAAAGACAATTTGATCGAATAACAAAACGCCTGTTGAATGAAAATTGTAGTGCGGTTGTCCTAAAAAAGCTTCCAGAAAAGCTAGGTGACCCCGGTCGATTTCTCATTCCTTGTGATTTTTCAGAGTTCGATAGTTACTTAGCCCTTGCCGATTTAGGTGCTAGTATCAATCTCATGCCTTTATCCATTTGGAAAAAGCTTCAACTCTCAGGCCTAACCGAAACAAAAATGGTATTAGAATTAGCCGACCGTACAATTTCCAAACCAACCGGTGTAGCTGAAAATGTTTTTGTCAAAGTAGGGAAGTTTTACTTTCCCGCCGACTTTGTTGTTCTTGATTTTATAGCCGATCCTCGAGTACCATTGATACTCGGGCGACCCTTTCTTAGGACGGCTCATGCTTTAATCGATGTTTACGAGGGAGAGATTACTCTTAGGAATGATGATCAATCGTTAACCCTTAAATGTGGTGATGCTCCTTCCATTTCGTACAACAATCTCGAATCATTGAAGAAAGTTGATCTAATTGATGTCACTTGTGAAGAATACTCACAAGAAGTACTTGGATTTTCCGATTCCGTTGCTTACAACAATCCTTCTCCGTACTTCGATCCGATTGTTTCTACTTCATCTCCAACACTTACTCCTTTTGATGAAAGTGATTTTCTACTCTTTGAGGAAGCCGATGCTTTCATAGCAATCGATGATGAACCAGTTTCACCAGTTTTCAATGCTACATACTATGATCCCGAGGGTGACATTCTCATTCTCGAGGCACTTCTCAACAATGATCCATTACCTTCACCAAACCAAGGAGATTACTCACCCGGAATTCAAAAAGATCTTAAAGTTGTTGAACCAAAAGAGTCTTCACTTGAACCAAAAGATGAAATTCCTGAAGTCGAGCTTAAAGAGTTACCTCCGCATCTCGAGTATGCGTTTTTAGAGGAAAATAACAAACTTCCAGTCATAATTTCAAAAGATTTGAGCCAAAATGAAAAGACCTCACTCATTAACGTTCTCAAAAACCGAAAACAAGCAATTGCTTGGAAACTTTCTGATATCCGAGGCATCTAGACCGAGCATTTTTCTCACACAAAATCCTTTTAGAAATATTACGAACCTTCAGTGCATCATCAAAGTAAGGGTTAACCCTCAACCACAACGTCAGACAAGAAAGAGTAGAAAAACTTCTTGACGCTGGATTGATTATCCAATCTCGATAGTCCATGGGTTAGTCCAGTCCTGTTGTTCCTAATAAAGGTGAGTATACCGATGTCACAATGAAGAGAAGAGCTGGTGCCTACAAGATAGTCACGTATGGAGGAGTTTGCATCGATTAACGAAAGTTGAAACGAAGCAACGTTGTAAAGACCATATTCCGAGTTACCATTCATGGACAGAATTGTTTAGAGCGAAATTACAGGAAACGCGTTTTATTGTTTCTTAGATGGTTTTTCTGGGTATATTTCAATTCCCATTGACCTAAAAGACACAAGAGAAAACTACTTTAACGTGCCCATACTGCACTATCGCTACCGTCGTAAGCCATTCGTTTGTGCAATGCTCTGGAACTTCTTCCAACGTATGTTATTGATGGGCCATTTTTACGATAAGATTAGAGAAAACAATGTGGTTTATTTATGGACGATTTCTCATTTTTTGGAGATTCTAATTAACTCGTGACCTGCCAATTAGATAAAATGCTTAAAGGAGGTTAAGACAACCAAATTAGCACTGAAATTTGGGAAAAAGAGCCATAACATGGTTAAAGAAGGCATAGTTTTAGTACAAAAGATCTCTAGAAAAAGGAATTGAAGTTGATAAGGCTAAAGTTTGATGTAATTTCTAAAACTTCCCTCATCAACGAACCCCCGTCAAAGGAATTCGAAGTTTTCTCGGGCATGCGTGGATTCTTACGAAGGATTATCAAAGACTTTTTCCAAAATCACTCGACCATTGACCCAACTCTTAGAGAAAAAACACTCCTTGTCATTTTTGTCCAGAAGATTGCATTCTAGCCTTTTCAAACATGAAAAAGCAGTTGACCGAAGCTCCAATTCTCATGCACCAAATTGGTGACAACCTTTTGAAACATGATCGATGCAAGTATTAAAGCAATAGGTGCGGTTCTAGGACAAAGGATTGAGAAGCATTTCCGACCAATTCATTACGCTAGCAAGACGATGACTGAAGCAGAAACGAATTATACAACAACCGAGAAGGAGATGCTTGCAGTAGTTTATGCTTTCGAGAAGTTTCGATCATATTTAATCATGAACAAGAGTGTTGTTTACACGGATCACTCCGCTTTGAAATACCTCTTCAACAAGAAAGACGCCAAAGCACGTTTGCTTCGATGGGTCTTACTTCTTCAAGAAAAATTGAGGTATAAAAGGTAATTTGTGATACCAAGGAGCAAGAAAACTATGCAGCCGATCACCTCTCTCGTCTTGAAAACCCTTATGAGAATATTTTTGATCCAAAAGAGATTACCGAGACTTTTCCTTTAGAGACTTTAAGTGTGTTAACTTCCAAAGACCAAAGTACCCCGTGGTTCGCCGACTTTGCTAACTACCACGCGGGGAAATTCATTAAAAAAGGAATGTCGACTCAAGAGAAAAACAAGTTCTTTAAAGATGTAAAACATTATTTTTGGGATGACCCTTTTCTTTTCAAGACTTTTGCGGATCAAATAATCCGAAGGTGTTAGATGCAAAGAAGCTTTCGAAATTCTTCGAAGCTTGACACAGTGGCCCACCGGGGGACAGACTATGGTGCCAACTTTAACCGCCAGGGATGGGGTGGGGGGGAAGGGGAGAGGGGGGGGGGGGGGGGGGGGGGGGGGGGGGGGGGGGGGGGGGGGGAGGGAAGATTTTTGAATGCGGTTTTTATTGGCCTAACCTTTATAAGGATGCTGTACGAATTTGTCAAAACATGTGATGCTTGCAAAGACAAGGCCAAAATCTCTCAACGTATGAGATGCCTCAAAATGTATCCAAGTTTGTGAGATTTTCGATTTATGGGGAATTGATTTTATGGACCTTTCCCATCAATATGTTTTTTGGTTGTTAGATCGTCTAGGGGTAACAAATATATTCTAGTAGCCGTCGACTATATTTCCAAGTGGGTTTGAAGCAAAAGCTGCGCCCACCCAACGATGCTAGGGTAGTTTTGTTAAGTTCTTACAATCGCCTGTTACTCCTGATTCGGTTGCTCCGAGAGCAACAAAAGTCGATCAGTGGAAACCCATATTTTGTACATGACAAATATGATAAAGTTATGTCCAAATATTGTCACCCATCGCTTTCGACTCCTTACAACCCTCAAACGAGTGTCAAGTTGAAGTCACGAATCGATGTCTTAAAAAGAATTTTTGGATGGAGGACGGTAGGAAGAAAACCGTTGCCTCATGGTCCGACAAACTAGATGATGCATTAAGGGCTTTTAGAACCTCTTATAAGACGTCCTATTGGCTGTACACCGTATAATAATAGTCTATTGAAAAGCGTGTCACAATACCAGTTGAACTAGAACACAAGCGAAATTGGGCTCTAAGCAATGCCAACTGTCGATTAAAAGACCGCGGCGATCATTCGAAAGCTGAAACGCAATGAACTAAACGAGCTTCGTGATAAAAAAAAAAAGCAAGATATGAAATTGCGCTAATCTACAAGGAGAAACAAAGAAGACTACAACGTCCAAGAATAATGAACGAATCTTCAATGTTGGTGATCAAGTCTTGCTTTTCAACTCCCGATTAAAGATTTTCTCCGGAAAGCTCAAGTCCCGTTGGTCCGGACCTTTCACAATCACCGAAGTTTATCCTTATGGCACTGCCAAGTTGTCTCATGCCGATGGTTCTAATTTCAAAGTCAACTGCCACCGTTTGAAGCACTACTATGGAGGGGATACACCACCATTGGTTATCCCGGATCTCCAAACTTTCCCTAAGGACAACTAAATTCAGGGATCGAGTCGAGCTTGCGACTCGGTGATCAAAAACAAGCCGCTTCGTGGGAGTTCACCCCATGCTTATCATTTCTATTTTCTTTCTATTCTCTAATGTGTTGTGTTGAGAGAGGCTTGTTCTCTTTCCGATTTTCCGATGTTTGTTGCTTGTTTATTGTGATTTTTGCAGGATTCTCCCAACAAATTTTAGAAGCCTCTCGTGTCCGGTGTTGTTTCCCGTTCTACTCGAGCTTCTCATCCTTTGTGTAAAATTAGTTTGGGGAGATCCATATCCTTTCATCATAATCGATTAACGTTTATCTTTGCATACCTAATAAACGGCTTAGATCTACGTAGAATCCTGACTTTAAACATTGAGGACAATGTTTCATTTTAGTTTGGGGAAGGGAATCTATCGATTTGATGTTACTTGCTTATTGTTTTGTTCTCACGTACCCGTTTTTCCCACAAAAATAGCAAAAATTTTAAATTTTTCAGTCTTGTTATTTAGTTTATATATATATATATATAAAAAAAAATAATAATAATAATAATAATAATAAATAAAAAAGTGTTAAGACACAAATGTAAGTTTTCCGCTGGTAAGAATAAGAAGTAAATTTTGACCCGATCGTACGTGTAGAGTTCTAGCTTTCTCCCTTAACAATTAATGATGATAGTTTGTGCTAGTCTCATGTAGACTTTAAACATGCTAGACTTGAATCGTTAGTAAAAGAAGACTTGTGCTAATCTCAAGTAGATTTTAAATATGCCGAGTTAGGATTTCTATATAGGCTAAGCAATTGCAAATTTCTCCTGCAAAGAACAAGAAATGGTAGTGTTATTATAAGTCAAGACCTTAAAACGTAGAATATCGGATTATCTTTTCAGCTCATATGTGTTAAAGTGGCTTTTTCTCCCATTAGCTTGTTTTCACCTTATATAAAATTTTTAATAAATAGAGTTGTATGGTTTTTTTGGTTAATAATTTAAATTAGCTAATAGAAGTTTTCTTTAGTTCCTTTGTGATTAGGATGAGTACACATCAGGAATACTTAATTTGGCTTAAAAATACAAAAATATAATAAATAAGTATCTCTGCCAGATTACTTCATCGTGTCGGAGGCGTGGCCGATGTTGGAGTTTTCATATAAGGTAGAGTCCGGTGTCATAATAAGTAGAATAACCTCTTGTCGACTCGCTATCGATGTGGCTTCGAGATAAAAGGCACCGGTTTTACTTATATAATCCGAAGTCGAAATATGTTTGCTACATCTTGTCGGAGGCGTGGCCGATGTTGTAGCCTACTAAAGGACTGAGGTTTAATAATGTTGCTTAATTTTTGTCTTGTTTTGTGCCTTAAAGAGCCTAAGGGTATATGGTGCAAATAAGATTGGTCCATTCATGTCTTAAAGAGCCTTAGGGTATATGACATGAATGGTGCCTTGCTTAAGTAGCCTAATAAAAGCCAAATTTTGGTCGCCTCGATGTGGACTTTAATCTTGATTGCATTTGATCTTTTGAAAAGGGCTAGGAGCTAATTATTGCATTCTTAACCGTTACACTTTATTTTTGGAATTAATAAGTATCGAAACAAAAGTCTTAAAGAGCCTTCGGGTATATGACTTAAGTAAAATCCTGAGATACAAAAAATAGGATTTGCGGGAGGAAAAGTAAGTACACAATTAGTATTTATGAGTAGTGTTAGTATCATGACTTGTATTTAACAATGATCTTGTTTTTAAGCTTAGCATGGGAAAAGTGAAAAATCAGGGATGATGAAGTTATCTTTTAGACACTTAATTGTGCTTTTTATTCTATGATCCTAAAAGTTACCAATGAGGTAATGAAAACAATACATTATGTCAACACAAATAAGTTATAGTTAGGTATTTAATTATCAAGAAAAATCATAAAAAGAGAAAAATCTTAGAAAATGGGAAATCGGGTGTTTTATAACTTGTGATCTTTTAATTTTCTCAATCAAAAATCTTTGCTACTTTTCAAAGGTTTAGTTTGGGGAATTTTCGAGGTATTTGGTTATAAGGCATGTGATATTGCGTGAGGACACGCAATCGTTTAGTTTGGGGAATTTTGATAAGTGTAAAATACACATATCCATTTATACTTAAAATAACCCAATTAAACCCAAAACAGACCAAAAATGGCAAAAATATGCTTGTATTTGTGTTTTGTGTGTGCAGGTACGGATAAGTCAAAAATCACAAGAAAACAATCAAAAGCAAGCAAACACGGACACGAGAATCAGAAGAGTTCAAAAAGAAGCCAAAGATCCAAAGCCTTAGCCAATTTTCATCTACAAGGGCCAATCTTGCAATTTCCAAAAGTTATTTATAACTTGAAAAAGAGGAAAGAAAGACAAGGACCAAATGTGCAATCTTCCCAAACTACAACAGTTTTAACTGTCAAAAAAGGAGCGGGAACCCCTTTTACTATTCACCCGTCTTCCCCAATTTCACTCCTATGGTAAATCAAGGGGCAAATGAAAATTAAAGGGTACGGAAGACAATTCAAGGTCTCTCTTACAAGATGGCAGGGACAAATTAGTCTAATCAAGGGGATACTTATCCTAGCTCAAGCTCAATGCCACGTTAGCCATGGTGAAAGCACAAATTGTGATGGGTTTTGTGCTAAACTTACTCACAAAACTAACACAAACGTCACATCAAAGAATGCCAGCCTGGCAATCCTCAGGTGTCCACAAATTGATCCAACGTCCCACAACATAGATCAAATGATTGAAGAAATGAATGGCAGAGATTAAAAGATTGGAGGGCAGGGCAAGAGGACCTAGAAGCTTCAGTTTGGCACTATAAAAAGACCTCACTTCTCACACACACAGCATCGAGTTTTTTTTTTAGTAGTCAATTTCTAGTTTTTATTAATTTTTAGCTTAAATTCGTAATTTTCTTAAATGTAATTTCCTTTTTCAAGTATTGTAATCAGCTTCTTTAATTAATGAAATTCAGTTTTTAATGTTTTAAATCTTGTTTTCTAAACTTTCATTTAAAGTCATAAGCTCTCTTATTAAGCCAAATTGTTTCAATAAGCTCATATTAAGCTCTTTCAGTCTATAAGCTGGAATAGAGCTGTTTGAATTAAGTATTAACCTTATCTAAACCTTAAATCAGTTTAATCTCATATGGATCTTATTGTATCTAAGCTTTTGGAAGGGGATCTTACCTTGGAAGAGATCCCAAGGACTTTTACTCTAGCTTATTCATAAGCTAGAGAGCTTGTAGCTGCCTTTATTGGTTCCTTTTGTTTAGCTAAAGGATAAAGTAAGTTTCTCTTTTCACTCTTCTCTAAGATTCAGTTTAAATTGCTTAGTTTTAGTTTAATATTGCTTATTTGCTTATTCTCTTTGCTTGATTAGTGTTTAAATATCTCTTCTAGTGCTATTTAGTTATGCATTTTCATCTGTTTTTGCTTAAGTAGTCATAGATCTTTAGTTATCAATTTCTGTCATAAAAACTCATAAAATCCAAAAATATTAGTTTAATTAGTTAAAATCTAGGTAAGGCTAAATCAGTTGTTTAATTCATGATTGTTTAAGTTTGTTTAAGCAAGTTTTTTATCTGGTATTCAGTACTTGTTCATTAGATTTCTTTTAAAAAGTTTTTCTCAATCCTGTCAAAATGATAAAGGAGTGTTTGGTTTAGTGCACTCTTAATTTGCACTAGCAGTATTAACATAAGTTAATACTGCTGAGCCTTTGCACTACCAGTACTAACTTCCAAGTTAGTACTGTTTTCACAAGTTAATACTGTTAGCTTAAATTTTAGTTTAAATTCAAGTAGTATTAAATTTAGTTATAGCTTATCTTAAAATTAATTTTAGTTTTCATTATTTAGCTTATTTTATTGCTTATTTTGTTCTTAAAAACCAAATTGCACTAGCAGTACTTTCACTTGAAAGTACTGCTGAACTTTACACTAGCAGTACTAACTTCAGTTAGTACTGCTGAGTTCTCAGATTGAATTAAAACAGTAATTTTAGGATTTAGTTTACAAAATTTAGTAGGATTTAAGTTTTCATATAGCTTAATACAATTTAAGTCTTAATTTGCAGTTTTTAGCTTATTTCCTTAGTTTAATTTAGCTGTCAAAAGTCACAAAAACTTGAAAAATCCAAAAATAGTACTTAGAATCTTTAGGATTTAAATTTGTTAAAATTAGCTTATAAGTCTAGATTTTATAGCTTAATTTGTTAGTTATTAAGTAGTTTTATAAGTCCTTAAAGTTTCAAAATTTAGTTCAGCTTATTTAGTTCTCTAGCTTATTTGAAGTTTGTGTTCCTTTGCTTATTTCCTGAGTTTGCTTATTTCATGATCAATTTCAGTATGTCTCCAAAAAAAATAAGTTAAGCTTTAATTTCTTTTCATATTTAGATTAAGCACATCATAAGCTTTCTAGATCACTTTTCCTTTTTAGATTTAAGCTTAATTTGAGTATTTTATGGCTGTTTAAGTGAAAATATAGCTCAAAACCTCAACTATCTGTAATCATTTTTAGAAATGAGCTCTTCCTAGAGCTTATTTGAGAATTTAGCCCTATGCTTTTATATTAATTTTGTTCCCACTAGCTTCCTTTACAACTTTGCTTCTTTGAGTTTTTCATTTTAAGCACTTTTTCAAATTTCATCTTAATTCGGGCCTTAGTTTATAGCAGATAGTTTCTCAGTAGAAAGGTTAACTTTTCGATTTTAATTGTTTTTTCAGATTAGTCCCTCCGTTAGTTTGTTAGGTATTTGCACCATTAGTCCTAGTTTTGTTTTAATTGTCAATAACTATTTTATTATACATTTTTCCAATCAAACATCTTTTGTATCATTCAAATCAGGATCCAACCTAAACGTGGTGTTTTCAATCACCCTAGTACATTGGGGACAAAAAAAACGACCCGGTGATCAATACTTACCCGGTTTGATATACGTAACTTATAATATAATTATATATATTTTTTGAAGAGTGAAAATTTATCAAGGGTAAACTTGGTAATCTTCTTAACTTTCTCTCTTAAATATATTTTATATATATTTTTACGTGTGTTAAAACTGCAAATCAGTTTTTGGCGCCGCTGCCGGGGATTAGTGTTTACGATTCCTACGTTTTGTGTTTGTTGATTTGGTTTGAAGATCCTTTCGTCCTCGAAAGTTTCATTCTTGTTTTAAAATTCAAAAGTAAAAAAAAAATTAAAAAATATAAAAAGTAAAAAAATATTTTCCTTTTCTTTTTAGTATAAGTAAAAGATAAAAAAAAATATAGAAAAATCAAAAACATAAAAAAATTGTCCTTTAAAAAAAAATAATAAATAAAATAAACAAAGTTGGTAATCGAACACCAACATATAATATCTTCTATTGAGATATTATCATTTCAATTTCCGTGAATTACTTGCAATTGTTCCCATTCGTAATCAAAGATTTTAACAATTGCCTTTTGTGTCTCTACAAGTAACGCTCACCTTTGAAAAGCAAATTTTCGTGCGGAGCTACCTAAGTAGTTGATTATTTGGTTTAAGTCTCTTTCGTGTAACCGTTAAAATTCAAAAAAAAAAAAAAATTTAGTGTAAAGATTTGAGATTTTAAATTGTTAAATTTCTTTTTATGGCGCACGTCGTTCACATCTCGTAGACTCTTCAACAACAAACTCTTCCGGTTGAACCAATTGTTGAACAAAACGTTTCTTCCAATGGCCGACAATCGAACGATGGCCAAATGTTACAAAGCACCCATCGAGTTATGAGAAAGATGCTAAAAGTTTTCCACCAATCAAGAGCTGAATAATTTTGAGCTACGCAACCATTAATCAATCTTGTGCAAAGTAAAAATTTACCGGGTAGACAAGTCCAACAATCACCTACGATTTTTTAAACAAGGTCACTTCAACGTTTATACAGAGCGCTCGACGGATCCGAACACTTTCGATAAAGCTTTTGCATTTTTCTTTTTCTCGTAGACGGTGAAGCCCGAGATTGTAGACTAAAGAACCACCTAGATCAAATTCTCACATAGGGACACCTTGTTTCAAAATTCATAAACAAATTCTGTCCCACCATCCACACACACACACACACTACCTCCGAAACAAAATCACCAAAATATTTTTTCCAAGAACCTCAACGAATCATTTAAACGAAGCATGGAACGTTTTTAAAGACCCTTCGTCAATGTCCACAACCATGCTTTCGAACATCCACCAACTCGATACTATTTTATAATTCTTTGAAGATTCAAACTATCAAGATGCCTTAGATTCTGCAGC
Source organism: Tanacetum coccineum (assembly GCA_026074375.1). NCBI lineage: Eukaryota > Viridiplantae > Streptophyta > Magnoliopsida > Asterales > Asteraceae > Tanacetum > Tanacetum coccineum. The sequence goes on from BQNB010024059.1 coordinate 24,415, forward strand.
AGTCGCAGGTGGCAATTTCTTAGACAAGATGCCTCAAGAAGGTTTAGCGATTATTGAAAGCAAGTCAAAAGTTCGTTACTCAAGAAGTCGTGCTAATGATTCAAGAGTGAGTACGGATGCTCCTCTTTCTAATTCTTCACCTTCTAATAATTCTTTCGATATGCAACAAATAGCCGCTTCTCTCGAGGATAAGATGACTATCAAGATGAACCAAATGATGAATGAAATGAAAGCTTTAGTTGTTACTACTCCTGCACCCGTCAAAGCAGTTGAGGAAGTATGTGTCACTTGTGGATCAAATCACCATTTTAACCTTTGTCCGTTAACTCGAGGTGGAAACGATTTTCCCATTTTTCATGACAACATCCAACAATTTCAACAAACCGCAGCCATTGGTAATTTTCTCCAAAGAAACCAACCTTCCAATTTGGCAAGTCAAATGAGACCACCGGGTTTCAATCAACCAAATGTCCAAAACAACCAAAACCGTTATCAAGGAACCAATTCTAATTTCAACCAAAACCGTGGAGGAAATTACAACCAAAACCGTCCAAACAACCAAACTCAAAATCAAAATCAAGTTTACCAAGCACCATTAATCAAGCTTTACCCCCCGTTTCACAAACTCAAGGAGTGTCTAAAACGGATTTTGAAAGTTATGCTAAAGCAAATGATGCGAATATGAATAACTTGCAAATGAGTTGAAATCAAATTTTCAAAGAAACCAAAATGATTTTCAAAGAGTTTACAATGATTCTCAAAAGAAGCAAGATGATTTTCAGAAAATGATGCTCAGTTTCATGCAAAACTATCACACCAACCAACCTTCAACTTCAAGTTCTTTACCTAGCAATACCATTCCAAATCCTAGGAACGAAGCCAAGGCAATTACCACTCGTAGTGGTGCCTCATACGATGGACCTCCGATTCCACCGCCGGTGGTGGAAAAGGAAAGTGAGGTGACAAAGGATACGGAGCTACCGAGCACCGAAGACATCCAACCTCCTCCAATCGTCCAAGAACAAACCAAAGACAAAGAACCAATCGAAGAACCTTCTTTCGTTGCTAACAAAGCCAAACCAAATTTGCCTTACCCGTCGAGACTCAACAAACAAAAGATTCGTGAAAAGGATGATATCCTAGCTTCAAAGTTTATGGAAATCTTCCGTAATCTTCACTTTGAGCTAAGTTTCGCGGATGCTCTCATTCATATGCCAAAGTTTGCTCCAATGTTCAAAAAGATGCTTAATAACAAAGACAAGTTAATTGAGTTAACCAAAACACCGTTGAATGAAAATTGTAGTGCGGTTGTCCTAAAAAAGCTTCCAGAAAAGCTAGGTGACCCCGGTCGATTTCTCATTCCATGTGATTTTTTGGAGTTCGATAGTTACTTAGCCCTTGCCGATTTAGGTGCTAGTATCAATCTCATGCCTTTATCCATTTGGAAAAAGCTTCAACTCCCGGGCCTAACTGAAACAAAAATGGTGTTAGAATTAGCCGACCGTACAATTTCCAAACCAACCGGTGTAGCCGAAAATGTTTTTGTCAAAGTAGGGAAGTTTTACTTTCCCGCCGATTTCGTTGTTCTTGATTTTATAGCCGATCCTCGAGTACCGTTGATTCACACGGCGACCCTTTCTAGGACGTCTCATGCTATAATCGATGATTACGAAGGAGATATAAGTTCTTAGGAATATGGTTTTCAAAATCGTTAACCCTTAAATGTGGTGATGCACCTTCCATTTCATACAACAATCTCGAATCATTGAAGAAGGTTGATCTCATTGATGTCACATGTGAAGAGTACTCACAAGAAGTACTTGGATTTTCCGATTCCATTGCTTATAACAATCCTTCTCCGTACTTTGATCCAATTGTTTCTACTTCATCTCCAACACTTACTCCTTTTGATGAAAGTGATTTTCTCCTTTTTGAAGAAGCCGATGCTTTTATAGCAATTGATGATGAACCAGTTTCACCAGTTTTCAATGCTACGTACTATGATCCCGAGGGTGACATTCTCATTCTTGAGGCACTTCTCAACAATGATCCATTACCTTCACCCGACCACGGAGATTACTATCCCGAAATTCAAAAAGATCTTAAAGTTGTTGAACCAAAGAAGTCTTCGCTCGAACCAAAAGATGAAATTCCTGAAGTCGAACTTAAAGAGTTACCTCCGCATCTCGAGTATGCGTTTTTAGAGGAAAATAACAAGCTTCCAGTCATAATTTCAAAAGACTTAAGCCAAGATGAAAAGACCTCACTCATTAATGTTCTCAAAAACCGGAAACGAGCAATTTCTTGGAAACTTTCTGATATCCGAGGCATAGATCCAGAGTTTTGCTCTCACAAAATCCGTTTAGAAGATGATTACGAACCTTCAGTCCAACATCAAAGGAGGGTTAACCCTAAAATCCACGACGTCATCAAGAAAGAAGTAGAAAAACTTCTTGACGCAGGATTGATTTATCCGATTTCGGATAGTCCATGGGTTAGTCAGGTCCATTGTGTTCCTAAAAAAGGTGGTATGACCGTTGTCAAGAATGAAGAAAATGAGCTGGTGCCTACAAGATTAGTCACGGGATGGAGAGTTTGCATCGACTATCGAAAGTTGAACGAAGCAACTTGTAAAGACCATTTTCCGTTACCATTCATGGACCAAATGTTAGAACGATTAGCCGGCAACGAATTTTATTGTTTCTTAGATGGGTTTTCAGGGTATTTTCAAATCCCTATTGATCCTAAAGATCAAGAGAAAACTACTTTTACATGCCCATACGGAACTTTCGCGCACCGTCGTATGCCATTCGGTTTGTACAATGCTCCCGGAACTTTTCAACGTTGTATGATGGCCATTTTTCATGACATGATAGAAAAAACGATGGAAGTTTTTATGGATGATTTTTCAGTTTTTGGAGATTCTTTTTCTTCATGTCTTGCCAATTTAGATAGAATGCTTAAAAGGTGTGAAGACACCAAATTAGCACTAAATTGGGAAAAGAGCCATTTCATGGTTAAAGAAGGCATTGTTTTAGGACACAAGATCTCTAGAAAAGGAATTGAAGTCGATAAGGCCAAAGTTGATGTAATTTCTAAGCTTCCTCATCCAACAACCGTTAAAGGAATTCAAAGTTTTCTCGGGCATGCTGGATTCTATCGAAGATTTATCAAAGTCTTTTCCAAAATCTCTCGACCCATGACCCATCTCTTAGAGAAGAACACTCCCTTCATTTTCTCGGAAGATTGCATTCTTGCCTTTCAAACATTGAAAAAGAAGTTGACCGAAGCTCCAATTCTCATTGCTCCAAATTTGTGACCACCTTTTGAAATCATGTCGATGCAAGTGATTATGCAAATATGTGCGGTCTTAGACAAAAGGATTAAAGAAGCATTCGTCCAATTCATTACGCAGCAAGACCATGACTGAACAGAAACAAATTACAATACCATCGGAAAAAGATATGCGTGCATGTAGTTTATGCTTTTGAGAAGTTTCGACATAATCAATCATAAACAAAAGTGTTAGTTTACACGTGACCACTCCGCTTTGAAATACCTCTTTAACAAGAAAGACGCCAAAGCAAGATTGCTTCGATGGGTCTTACTTCTTCAAGAATTTGATTTTAAAGTTATCGATACCAAGGGAGCTGAAAACTATGCAGCCGATCACCTCTCTCATCTTGAAAACCCTTACGAGAATGTTTTTGATCCAAAAGAGATTACCGAGACTTTTCCTTTAGAGACTTTAAGTGTGTTAACTTCCAAAGACCAAAGTACCCCGTGGTTCGCCGACTTTGCTAACTACCACGCGGGGAAATTCATTAAAAAAGGAATGTCGACTCAAGAGAAAAACAAGTTCTTTAAAGATGTAAAACATTACTTCCCGTTATAACCCTTTTCTTTTCAAGACTTTGCGATCAAATAATCGAAGGTGTGTAGATGGCAAAGAGTGGAGCTCTCGAAATCTCGAATCTTGTCACAGTGGACCCACCGGGGACCCTACGGTGGCCAACTTTTACCTCCCAAGAAGGTTTTTGATGCCGGTTTCTTTTGGCCTACCATTTATAAGGATGCTTTTGAATTTGTCAAATCTTGTGATGCATGTCAAAGACAAGGCAAAATCTCTCAACGTGATGAGATGCCTCAAAATGCAATCCAAGTTTGTGAGATTTTTGATGTATGGGGTATCGATTTTATGGGACCTTTTCCGTCGTCTAGAGGTAACAAATATATTCTAGTAGCCGTCGACTATCTTTCCAAATGGGTTGAAGCGAAAGCGCTCCCCACCAACGATGCTAGGGTAGTTGTTAAGTTCTTAAAATCCCTTTTCTCCCGATTCGGTGCTCCGAGAGCAATCATAAGCGATCGTGGGACCCATTTTTGTAACGACAAATTTGCAAAAGTCATGTCAAAATATGGTGTCACCCATCGTCTTTCGACTCCTTACCACCCTCAAACGAGTGGTCAAGTTGAAGTCACGAATCGAGGTCTCAAAAGAATTTTAGAGAGGACGGTAGGAGAAAACCGTGCCTCATGGTCCGACAAACTAGATGATGCATTATGGGCTTTTAGGACCGCTTACAAGACTCCAATTGGATGCACTCCGTATAAGTTAGTTTATGGAAAAGCGTGTCACTTACCCGTTGAATTAGAACACAAGGCATATTGGGCTCTTAAGCATGCCAACTTCGATCTCAAGACCGCGGGCGATCATCGAAAGCTTCAACTCAATGAACTTAGCGAGCTTCGTGATCAAGCTTACGAGAATTCGCTAATCTACAAGGAGAAGACAAAGAAGCTACACGATTCCAAGATAAAGAACCGAATCTTCAATGTTGGTGATCAAGTCTTGCTTTTCAACTCCCGATTAAAGATTTTCTCCGGAAAGCTCAAATCCCGATGGTCCGGACCTTTCACAATCACCGAAGTTTATCCTTATGGCACTGCCAAGTTGTCTCATACCGATGGTTCGAATTTCAAAGTCAATTGCCACCGTCTTAAGCACTACTATGGAGGGGATACACCACCATTGGTTATCCCGGATCTCCAGACTTTCCCTAAGGACAACTAAATTCAGGGATCGAGTCGAGCTTGCGACTCGGTGACCAAAAACAAGCCGCTTCGTGGGAGTTCACCCCATGCTTATCCTTTCTATTTTCTTTCTATTTTCTATCTAATGTGTTGTGTTGAGAGAGGCTTGTTCTCTTTCCAATTTCTCGATGTTTGTTGCTTGTTTGTTGTGATTTTTGTAGGATTAACCCAACAATTTCTAAAGACTCTCGTGTCCGGTTGATTTTTCCCGTTCTACTCGAGCTTCTCATCCTTTGTGTGAAATTAGTTTGGGGAGATCCGATATCCTTTCATCATTATCGATTCACGTTTATCTTTGCATACCTCATAAACGGCTTAGATTTTCGTAGAGACCTGACTTTAAACATTGAGGACAATGTTTCGTTTTAGTTTGGGGAAGGGAATCTATCGATTTGATGCCTACTTATTGTTTTGTTCTCACGTACCCATTTTCCCCAAAAATAGCAAAAAAATTAAATTTTTCAGTCTTCTTTTTCAGTTAAATATCTAAAAAATAAATATTAAAATAAAAAGTGTTAAGACAAAAATGTAAGTTTTCCGTTGGTAAGAATAAGAAGTAATTTTTGACCCGATCGTACGTGTAGAGTTCTAGCTTTCTCCCTTAACAATTAATGATGATAGTTTGTGCTAGTCTCATGTAGACTTTAAACATGCTAGACTTGAAATCATTAGTAAATGAAGACTTGTGCTTAATCCTCAAGAAGATTTAATATGCGAGTTGGATTTTAATATAGGCTAAGTATTTACCGAATTCTTTATTAGAGATTTTAAATTGCAAAGAATAAGAGAAGATAGTGTTTATTAACGAGTTAGATCTAAACAAAAGTTTATTTGGAAAACTTAAAGGCTTATAAGAATAACTTGTGGTTTTTCTTCCCCGAAGTTCTTAAAATGGTTAACTATACGTGTTCTCTTTAATTTTTACAAATTAGAGTTTTACTCTTAAAAGTCTAATCAACATATTCAGAGAAAAAGCTTTATCAATGATGAAGTTAAACATCGTTGGTAAATAAGAATTTTAGTTCAAGTTTATACTTTGGTTTTCTAAAATGAAATTTTTCTATTTGCAAAAATAATGTGTTGAATTAAAAAAAATGTAGTTGGTGAATAAAAAGGATGCAAGTTATAAATCCTTAAATGTTAATAATTAATATACAAACTCCATCGCAATAAAGTACATGGGCTCTTGTCGGTTCGCTCCCGATGTGACATCGAAAGAAAGGGTAGAGGATGTATATTTAGGGTCAGTATCATAATAAGTACACGAGCTCTTGTCGGAGGCGTGGCCGATGTGTCGTCGAAAGAAAAGTGATACCGGTTCCTAGCCTAATAAAGTAAATAGTAAATAATAATGTTGCAAGTTAAAAAATAAATAGTAAAAGTTTCATTTTCTAAAACCAAAGTATTATTTTGAACCAATGTTTTCAAAAGTCTACAAGGCTTTTTCATCGAAAGTTCAGTCAGACGTTCGGATTTAGGTATTGCTTCGGATGGGGTGTCAAAAGCCTTAGACACTTACCCGATGAAAGGTGGGATCTCGCTAGAGAAGAAAGTTCATGTATGGAACAAGTGAACCAACGATGTCTTAGCTAGAGGTAGTTTTTTTTATGTTTGTGCTTTTGAGTTGTGATTCTTCTAATGATTAACATTATTTACCCAACAGAGGCCCATGTGAAAGCTTGGTCAGATTTTCACTATCAAATATGTGATTTAATGGTTTGAAAAAAATTAAGTTGAACACACTCACATAAATAATATAATTTTAATGTCGGGAAGATGTAATTCAAAGTTTTAAATTATAAGTAGTCTTACATCTTAGTTCGTAATTTATCAGGATCATATTTTTAAGCTTATTTTTTAGCATGGGAGAAGTGAAAAATCGGTATGATGAAGTTATCTGGGTTACGACACTTATGTAAATTGTTCTTTTTATTCTATGATCCTAAAAAGATTAGCCAATGAGGTAATGAAAACAATACAATATTGTCAACACAAAAAAAATTGTAGTAGGAAGTTAAATAACAAGAAAAAAAAAGTTCATAAAGAATAGAAAAATTCTTAGAAAATGGGAATTCGGGTGTTTTATAACTTGTGATACTCTTTATCACTCCTCAAAACAAAACTCTTTTCTACTTTACACAAAGATTTAGTTTTGGAAGTTTCGAGTATTTGGTTATAAGGCATGTGATATTGCGTGAGGACACACAATCGTTTAGTTTGGGGAATTTTGATAAGTGTAAAATACACATATCCATTTATACTTAAAATAACCCAATTAAACCCAAAACAGACCAAAAAATAGCAAAAATAGCATGTTTTATGTTTTGTGTGTGCAGGTATGGATAAGTCAAAAATCACAAGAAAACAGTCAAAAGCAAGCAAACACGGACACGAGAATCAGAAGAGTTCAAAAAGAAGCCAAAGATACAAAGCCGAAGCCAAATCCCTAGCCATTTCCTCTTTTATGAAGCCTCAAGGGCCAATCTTGCAAATCCCGAAAGTTATTTATAACTTAAAAAAGGGAAAAGAAAGAGAGGGACTGAAAGAGTCAAAATGCCAAACTCCAACAGTTTTAACTGTCGAAATAAGGGCGCCAAAGGTGTTACTATTCACCCGTCTTCCCCGTTTCACCAACCAGGGTAAATCAAAGGGGTTTTCCAAATTAAAGGGTGCTTAGGTCAATTCATGAGCTCTCTAACACAAATGAAGGGACAAATCAGTCTTTATCAAAGGATTACTTAACCTCTCCCAATCAAAGGCCACGTCAACAATGGTGAAAGCACAAATTTATGTGGGTTTTTGCACTAAAACACTCACAAAAGAAGCACAAACGTCACATCAATGGAATGACACGCTGGCAATCTTCAGGTGTCCACATTTTGATCAAACGGCCACAATTGATGCTTGGATGATTGAAGAAATGATTGGCCAGGATTGAAAGATTAGAGAGCAGGGCTAGAGATCCTAGAAGCTTCTTTCAGAGCCTATAAATAGGGCCTCCCTCTCACACACACGATAGTAAATTATATATTCTATATTTTAGTATTTAGTCTATGCTTAAATTTCGTAATTATCTTAAATGTAATTTATCGGCTTTAAAAAAGGTTTTTGTAATCTTCTTTTCCAAGTATTGTAATCAGAAACTTTCATTAATGAAATTGCAATTTTTCTTATCCTCTCAAAGTGCCTTTTTCATAAATCTCTCTTAATAAAGCTCTTTCAGTCTATAAGCTGAAATAGAGCTGTTTGAATTCAGTATTAATCTTATCTATACCTTAAATCATTTAAATCTATTATGGATCTTACTAAATTCGAGCTTTTGGAAGGGGATCTTAACTTGGAAGAGATCCCAGGGACTTATACCCTAGCTTATTAATAAGCTTAGGTAGCTTATGAGCTGCCATTATTTGCTCCTTTTGTTTAGTCTAAATGATAAAGTAAGTTTCTCTTTTCATTCTTCTCTAATTTTAGTTTAAATTGCTTAGTTATAGCTTATATGTTTAATATTGCTTATTTGCTTATTCTCTTTGCTTTAAATATCTCTTCTAGTGCTTATTAGTTATATGTTCTAGTCTGTTTTTGCTTAAATAGTTATAGATCATTAGTTACTAATTTCCAATCCCTACAAAATCTCAAAAAATAAAAAAATATTAGCTTAATTAGTTAAGATCTTAGAATTTTACTTATTCAGTTGTTTAATCATGATTGCTAAGTTTGTTTTAAGCTAGTTTTTATCTGGTATTTAGTATTTGTTCATTAGATTTCTCTTAAAAAGTTTTTCTCAAATCTTTCATAATCTAAAAAGATAAAAATTAGGGCTTATTATTTTTTGAATAATTTTCGGCAATGTTTTCTTTATTTAGTTTACATTTTTAGGGATTTAAAATTTGTTTACTTGCTTAATTGCCAATATTTGTTTGCTTTCTTAATTTCGTAGTAATAGCTTATCCAAAATATCTGTGTTCCATTCAAATCAGGATCCGAACCTAAGCGTGGTTTCAATTTCACTAGTCGTTGGGAAACGAACCCCTGGTGAGTCATACTTACCCGGTTTAAACATACGTATATTATAATATATTATATTTATTTTCTTGTAAGTTTTAACTTTTTACCTTAGTTTACAGGTGAAAATTTGGAATTTACCTAAGTAGTAATTTTATTAATTTTAATATGTACGAAAATCTCTACAATCACACCCCACCACTCCGAATCTTTCAAAAAGATTTCTGTTTCTCATTTCTCACGGAAATAAACAAAGTATCTATGACTTTTCTCACCCGAGTTATTGATATTGAACAGGTGCAGTCTGCTCCCATCCCCCCCTCCCGATTACTAGAACCAAAACGCACTATTGAGTCTAGAGCCAAGAGATCGTCAATTAATCTCGTTAGGACACATATCCAATTCTCTTGTCTTTCACACACTGTGGAAACAAGTCTATCCTAAGAGTCCTACGCATTATCATTGTGATATTGCCAAACACCCGAGTGAAACGATAGCATTTCACAATGAAGATGGAAAACCTGCTAGAGCCACCATCAAACAAGCTCTAGGTAGGTGACTTGTGCGATCTATAAGAATCAATCTGTGTACACTGAAAGAAACGATGGTGCGATTCTGTGTGAATCATCTAGTTACAGTGATGATGTGACGGTTTATTGATCAGTTTTGACAAACAACAAAACTCTCGAAGTGTTACAAAGTCCTTTTCATAAAAACACTTTAGACTGTCATTTCAAAATCAATTTGTCTCTTTATTACTAACTGTTTCTTACAGGTTCCTTTAAGATGAAGATAAGATGGCGATAACCCAGTTCCCAAAATGTTAAGAAAATAACCGAATTCTTAAGACACGACCTACACTTGTTATGATGTAATAAAGACCACCATAAAGGTGTCAAAGCTTCCGCAAACTCTGATTCATGTATTCATTTTCCTCAAGTGCACAAGATGGGCGATCCATTACAAGATGATTAAATTATGTTTGGCGATGATCTCAAAAGCTCAAGATCACAGTCAAAGACACCGCGTAAGAAGAATCAAAAGATCACTATCCCAAATGTACAAGAAATTAAATGTCCACGAGCTAAAGACTAAGTGATTTAGAGTTATGGTATTATCAGGGGTGAATCTCCCTTAGGGGGGAATATTGTTAATTTTAGAAAAGACTCGGTCACCCGTGTTATTTTACTTATTATATAGCTCGTAGTCTTTCATAGTTAATAGATAAGTTTTTTGGTTTTAAAGTCGGTACGAAATACCCTGTAGATTGTAAAGTACTTATATAGCCTCTTCCAACTTTGGAAGAGGTAACTAGTCATTATTTTACTTCATAGAAAAATCACTTTCTCTCTCTAGATATTATCTCTCAAGGTGTTTCTCTCTCTGGAAACTACCAGATCCAAGAATCGACCCGTGTATGATATAGGATTTACCAACAAACGACATATTACCAATGAATTCCAAGTGGGTCACCTCATCCGGCCGTCCTTCATGTACCTAAACACAATGCCTGCTGTCGTGTTTACTGCCAAGAGAGCTGATCTAGTAGAGTGTAAACAATGATGTTACGTACCTATGTCTAAGATTACACATAATGTAAGCCCTAAAATCATCGTTTTTCCGGTCTCTCTATTTTTATATCCACTTTAAAAGGGTTTTACCAAAAAAGACGTTTTGTATATGAATTATGCATGAACCCATGCCACGATTTGTTAGTATTAGAAAAACAAATCTTTGTAACAAAAGTGTCTAAACTCGGTTTACCAGTCGCAATGCACTTGTTAGGTAGGATCCACTTAATTCATAACACTACCCTTTTTTATTACACTTATCGTTGTCATGACCCGGTGCTTAAGTACACATTTTCCCTTAACTTTAGTAAGACGCTTAGTTTTATTAAGTCTCAAAATAATCCTAGTTGACATATTATTCATATATCTAAGCATGTATATTTAGACTTAAATAAAACACAAAATAGACACAGGCAAGCCATAATCTGGCGTTGATCCCGAGAGCCACTTCGACAATCAACTTGGATCTATTTTAAAGGTTATAACATGACACAAGGCAAGAAGGCTTCTTCGGACTCCATGTCTTCTTAGCACCGCCCGTGATTCTCCTTACTCTTAGTGGATCTTATATTCTCTATGATCCCACTAGATCTCCTCTCTCCTTGTACTCCACAGGTTCTTCTACCTCGTTTGGGCTTCCTCGTGTCACGTCCGTCATGGTTTACACTTAATTTAAAAGCTACTCTATTTCATAAATTAAAAATACAATAGGGAATAACAATGGCCTGCATACCTTCCTTAAACCAAAAAACAATAAAATATACACATGTAAAATTACGTCACAACCACGTAGTTTATATTTTGGTCTCTGGCTTAGGCTCGTGCCATGCATGATTTTAAATAAAGCATGAAATCACTATTTAAACAAAGTACACTTAAAAATACTTAAGTTGTGATTTGCTAGGACCTACTACACATGCACATGCACCACATGTGTAGCCCATCCTAATAATACATGTAAATCACGAGTTTCACCTGTATTATTGCATACTAATGCAACTTGTCATTCATCGAGAATGGTGGTTCTTACCTTATTGCTAATTTCGGAAATTTTACTTTTGAATTTTATTAATTAGGGTTTCTAAAAATGTAAAATTTAAAAGTTTGTGATTTAGGTAACAAGAAATCCTAAGTGACCATATCTATATTTAGAAATTTTTTATTATGGACTTTTAATGAAAATTTTAATTTCCCAGAGTTACCAGGTTATGTATGTGTTAAACATTTTTAAAACCCTATTTTTCATATTTAGAACTTCCTTGATCCCAAATAAAGTAACACTAAACTTTCATCAATTTATGTAAACTAATTGCTTTATCACCAAGATTTATGTCAATCAAATTTTATGATTCTGGTCGAGAAATAATCTCTTCTGGAACGACCAAGTCATAAATTAGATCAAAAACCGATGCTTCCTTGTCCGTGTGAAACATGGACAAGCAAACAAGATTAACAATAAGTCACCCATCTAGAGTTTAGGTAAACCATGATAAGTCTTTTTTGTTCCCTTACTTATCTTGTTTTCATATGAATTAATTTGCCAACCGAGGATTTCCAAAAACAGTTTCAGTATATTTTTAGTAAGATTTTCACCTTTAAAAAACATCCAAAACCCTATATCATACATGAAAACAAAGCTGTTTGCATACAAAAAAAACAATCTAGGTAAACCTAGTTTTACAATTTACATGACAACATGAATTAAGGTTTTCACGTTTGATCCCAGATACCTGTGTATCCTCTTAAAGTCTTCACGTTTAGAAAACCCTAATGGATAGATCTCTCTCAACAACAACAAAAAACGACGTGGGAAACGGGGACTGAAACTGGGAGGGGAGGAGGAAAAAGGAGAGATCTATCCATTAGGGTTTTCTAAACTGAAGACTTTAAAGAGGATACACAGGTATCTGGGCATCACTAAACGTTGAAAACCTTAATTCATTTTGTCATGTACATGTAAACTAGGTTTACACCTAGATTGTTTATTTTTTTTGTATGCAAGACAGCTTTTGTTGTTTCATGTATGATATAGGGTTATGGAATATTTTTTAAAGGTTAAATCAGGACTAAAAATATACTGAAAATCTGTTTTTTTTGTGAAATCCTCGGTTGGCAAATTAATTCCATATGAAAACAAATAATTAAGGGAAACAAAAAGGAACTTATAATGGTTTACACCTAAACTCTAGATTGGTGACTTATTGTTATACCTTGTTAGCTTGTCCCCCGATGTTTCACACGGCCAAGGAAGCATCGGTTTTTAATCTCATTATGACTTGGTCGTTCAGAAGAGATTATTTCTCGATCAGAATCATAAAATTTGATTGACATAAATCTTGGTGATAAAGCAATTAGTTTACATAAACTGATGAAAGTTTAGTGTTACTTTGTTTGGGATCAAGGATTTCTAAATATGAAAAATAGGGTTTTAAAAATGTTTAACACGATACCAATAACTCTGGGAAATTAAAATTTTCATTAAAAGTCCATAATAAAAAATTTCTAAATATAGATATGGTCACTTAGGATTTCTTGTTACCTAAATCACAAACTTTTAAATTTTACATTTTTAGAAACCCTAATTAATAAAATTCAAAAGTAAAATTTCCGAAATTACAATAAGGTAAGAAGCCACCATTCTCCGTCGATGGAATGACATAGTTGCATTAGTATGCAATAAATACAGGTAAAACCAGGATTTAACATTATTATTAAGGATGGGCTACACATGTGGTGCATGTCTTGTGTAAGTAAGGTCCCTAAGCAAATCACAACTTAATGTATTTTTTTAACTTTGTACTTTGTTTAAAATAGTGGATTATCATGCGTTATTTAAACATAGCCATATGGCCACGAGCCAAGTCCAGAGACCAAAATATAAACTATACGTGGTTGTGAACTAACATTACATGTGAAAATTTTATTGTTTTTATGGTTTAAGGAAAGGTATATCTGCCATTGTTATTCCTATTGGTATTTTTAAATTTAGAAATAGAGTAGCATTTAAATTAAGTGTAAACCCAAGACGGCCGTGACACGAGGACGCCCAAACTAAGGTAGAAATAAACCTGTGGGAGTAACGATGAGAGAGTAGATCTAACACACAGGCATAGAGAATTAAGATCCACAAAGATAAGGATGAATCACGGCGGTGCTAAGAAGACATGAGTCCGAAGAAGCCTTCATGCCTTGTGTCATGTTATCTAAAACCTTTAAAATAGATCTCAAGTTTTATTTATCGAAGTGGCTCTCGGGATCAACAGCCGAGATTATGTCTTGCCAACACACACATTTTATGTTTTATTTAAGATCTAAAATATACATGCTTAGATATATGAATAATATGTCAACTAGGATTATTTTGAGACTTAATAAAACTAAGCGTCTTACTAAAGTTAAGGGAAAATGTGTACTTAAGCACCGGGTCATGACAACGATAAGTGTAATAAAAAAGGGTAGTGTTATGAATTAAGTGGATCCTACCCAACAAGTGCATTTGCCGACGTGTAAACCAAGTTTAGAGACACTTTTTGTTACAGAAGATTTGTTTTCTTATACTAACGAATCGTGGCATGGGTTCATGCATAATTCATATACAAAACGTCTTTTTTGGTAAAACCCTTTTAAAGTGGATATAAAAAATAAAGAGACCGGAAAAACGATGGTTTTAGGGCTTACGTTATGTGTAATCTTAGACATAGGTACGCCAGCCATCATTGTTACACTCTCCTAGCTCAGCTCCTCTGGCATGTAACACGATAGCTAGCATTGTGTCTTAGGTACATGAAGGACGCCGGATGAGGTGACCCTTGGAATTCATTGGTCATATGTCGTATGTGGTAAATCCTATATCATAACACGGGGTCGATTCTATGATCAGGCAAGTTTCCAGAGAGAGAAACCTTGAGAGATAATAACTAGAGAGAGAAAGTGTTTTTTCAATTGTTAATGAAGTAAAATAATGACTAAGCTTACCTCTTCCAAAGTTGGAAGAGGCGTATATATAGTAACTAACAATATAAAATGTATTTATTACCCCACTTAAAACCGAAAAAAACTACTATTAAAACTATGAAACTACGAGCTATAATAAACAGTAAAATACACGGTGTGACCGAGTCTTTTTCTAATATCTAACCCAATCTCCTCCCCATCTAGAGTGAGATAACCCCTGATAATACAAAACTTAAAAATCACTTCAGTCATTAGCTCGTGGTACAATTTAATTATCTTGTACAATTTGGGAATGATCTTTTTGATTCACTTACCTTGTCTTTGACTGTGATATTGAGCTTTCTTGAGATCATCGACCCCAAAACAAAATCTTACAAACAACGTAATTGGATCGCCATCTTGTGCACTTGAAATGAATACATGACATCAAGAGATTGCGGAAGCTTTGACACCTTATGAAGTGTCTTTCATAACATCATAAAAAGTGTAGGTCGTTCTTAACATTCTGTTTATTTTCTTAACATTACTGAACTCAGGGTATCTTCCATCTCTATCTCCATCTTTAAAATGAACCAGTAAATGAAACAGTAGTAATAAAGAAAATTGATTTGAAAAGACAGTCTAAGTGTTCTTATGAAAGACTTTTGTAAAACTTCGAGAGTTTGATTGTTTTGTCAAATGATCAATAACCGTCAATTCTTATACTGGAACAAGATTGATTCACACAGAATCGCAACCATCGTATTTCTTTCCAGTTGTCACAAAGATTGATTCTTATAGAATCGCACAAGTCACTCATACCTAGAGCTTGTTTGATGGTTGGCTCTAGCAGGATTTCCATCATTCATGTGAAAAGCATCGTTTCAAACTACGGGTGTTCTGGCAATAATCACAAGATAATTGCGTAGATCCTTAGGATAGACTTGTTTCCACAGGTGTGTGAAAAGACAAGAGAATTGGATATGTTTCCTAATAGAAGATTAATTGACGATCTCTTGGCTCTAGACTCAATATGCGTTTTGGTTTCTAGTTACTCTGAAGGCTGGAAGCAGACTGCCACAATGTTTCAATATCAACTAACTCGGAGTGAGAAGATCACATAGATACCTTGTTTAGTCCTCCGTGAACCGAGGGTTCCAAGAAATGAAAACAGAAATCCTTTGAAAGATTCTGTTGTGGCTAGGGAGGGTGATTGTAGAGTTTACGTACCTTATAAAAAATAATAAAGAATTACTACTACTTAGGTAAATTCCAAAATATTCACCTTTAACTAGGTAAGAAATGTTAAAACTTTACAAAAATAAAATAATAGATATAAAGTACGTATGTTTAAAAACGGGTAAGTATGATTCACCCGGGTCGTTTCCCCAACGACTAGTGCAATAGAAACACGTTTATGGTTCGGCAGATCCTGATTTGAATGGAACAAAGATAATTAGGATAAGGCTATTACAAAAACTTAACGAAATTAAGACAAGCAACAAATGAATGGCAATTAAGTGCAAGTAAATCAAATTTTAAATCCCTAAAATTGTAAACAAAAATTTCCACTAAATAAAGAATAATTGCCGAAAATTTATTAAAAAATAAAAGCCTAATTTTTTATCTTTTTAGATTATGACAGTATTTGAGAAAAACTTTTTAACGAGAAATCTAATGAACAAATACTAATACCAGATAAAAACTAGCTAAAAAAACAAACTTAGGCAAATCAGATTAAACAACAGAATAATTACAATCTAAAATCTAAACTAATTAAGCTAATATTTTTTTTATTTTAAATGAGTTTTTATGATAGAAAATAGTAACTAAAATGATCTATAACAAATTAAGCTAAAACAGACTGAACATATAACTAATAAGCACTATAAAAAGAGATTTAAACACCAATAAGAAAAGAGAATAAGCAAATAAGCAAATTAAACATATAAGCTATAACCTAAGCAATTTAAAACTTGAAATTAGAGAAGAAGAAATGAGAAACTTTACATGATCATTTTAGCTAAACAAAAGAACCATAAAGGCAGCTTACAGCTCCCTAAAGCATATTAATAAGCTAGGGTATAAGTCCTTTGAATCTCTTCCAAGTTAAATCCCCTTTCCAAAAAGCTCAAATTTAGTAAGATCCATAATAGATTTAACGGATTTATAAAGGATTAGAATAAGATTAATACAGAAATCAAACAACTCATTACAGCTTATAAGACTGAAAAGCTTATTAAGAGAGTTTATGAAAAAGGACACTTTGAGAAGTTCAGAAAACTTAATTTCATTAATGAAAGTTACCTGATTACAATACCTAGGAAAGAATATTACAAACTCATTTTTAAGGAAAATTACTTTTAAGAAAAATACGAAATTTAAGCTAGACTAAATTACTGAAAAAACTAGATAAAAACTACTCCCCGTGTGTATGAGAGGGAGGCCCTATTTATAGGCTCTGAAAGAAGGCTTCTATGATCTTCTAATGGCCCTGTCTCTCTAATCTTCAATCCATGCCAATCATTTCTTCAATCATCCAAGCATCATTTTGTTGCCGTTTTTGATCAAATGTGGACACCAACTGAAGATTCCATCGTGTCATTCCATTGATGTGACAGTTTTGTTATCTTCTTTTGTGAGTGTTTTAGAACAAAAACCCACATAAATTTGTTGCTTTCCATCCATTTTTGATCGTGGCCTAGATTGGTGAGAAGGTTAAGTTAATCCTTTGATAAAACTGATTTGTCCCTTCAATTTGTGTTAGATACTCTTGAATTGACCTAAGCACCCTTTAATTTAAAAAACCCCTATGAATTAACCCTGGATGGTGAAACGTGTAAGACGGTATGAATAGTAACACCTTTAGCGCCCTTATTTCGACAGTTAAAACTGTTAGAGTTTGGCATTCTGACTCTTTCAGTCCCTCTCTTTCTTTTCCCTTTTTTAAGTTATAAATAACTTTCGGGATTTGCAAGATTGGCCCTTGAGGCTTCATAAAAGAGGAAATGGCTAGGGATTTGGCTTCGGCTTTGTATCTTTGGCTTCTTTTTTTTTTGAACTCTTCTGAATCTCTAGTGTCCAGTTAGTTTGGCTTTTGCTTTTGACTAGTTTTCCTTGTGATTTTTGACTTATCCATACCTGCACACACCAAAACATAAATTCAAAGCATATTTTTGCCATTTTGGTCTGTGTTTGAGGGTTTAAATTGGGTATTTTAAGTATAAATGGATTATGTGTATTTCACACTTATCCAAAATTCTCCAAACTAAAACGATTGTTTGTCCTCACTCAATATCAACATGCCTTATAAACCGACATACCTGAAACTTCCAAAACTAAATCTTGTAAATGTAAGCAAAAGTTTTGTTAAGAGAGATAAAGATCACGAAGTTATAAAAAAACCACCCGAATATCCCCATTTTCTAAAATTTTTTTCTCTTTTTATGATTTATTTTTTCTTGATATTTAACTTCCTAACTACAATTTATTTTTGTGTTGACATAATGTATTGTTTTCATTACCTTATTGGTAGCTTTTAGGATCATAGAATAAAAAGCACAATTAAGTGTCTAAAAGATAACATCATCATCCCCGATTTTTTCACTTCTCCCATGCTAAGCTTAAAAATAAGATCACTGCTAATTACGAACTAAGATGCAAAGACGTACATTATAATAACAACTTGTGAATTCCTCATCCCACATAAACTATATATTTAGGTGAGTGTGTTCAAAATAGATTTAAACCATTTAAATCCACATAATAGATAGATTGAAATCTGACCAAGCTTTACAACCAATGTGCCTTTTTTGGCTAAATGTTAATCACTTAGAAGAATTCACAACTCAAAGACAATCACAAAAACCTTACTAGCTAAGACATCGTTCTGGTTCACTTGTTCCAAATTGACTTTCTTCTCTAGGCGATCCCACCGTCATCGGGTAGTGCTAAGCGCTTTTTGACACCCCATATCCGAAGAATACTCTAACCGAAAATCGTATAACTTCCGATGAAAAGCTTTGTAGACTTTTGCAAACCTTAGCCTCAAAACATAATACCTTGGATTTAGAAACATGAAACATTTTACTAATTATTTCCTAAACTTTGCAACTATATTATTCACTATTATTATGCTACGGAAATGGTAACACTTTCTTTCGAGACCACACATCGTCCTCGCCTCCTACAAGAGCTCCTCGCGATACTTATTATGATATCCACCCTAAATAACATCCTCTAATCCCTTCTTTCGATGTCACATCGGGTAGCGAAACCGACAATATGCCCATGTACTTTATTGTGGAGGATGGAGTTTGTATATTAACTTTATTACCACATAGTGAATATAACATGCATGACACATGCCCATCTTTATATTCACCAACTACATTTTTTATATATTTTTTTTTTAAATAGTAAAAAATTTCGTTTTAGAAAACCAAAGTATAAAACTTGAACATAAAATTCTATTTACCCAATGATGTATTGACTCATCATTGATAAAGCTTTTTCTCATGAATATGTTGATTAGACTTTAAGAGTAAAACTCTTAAATTTGTAAAAATTAAGGAGAACAGCTAATACCAAATACATTTAAAAGCTTCTGAGGGAAGAAAAATCACAGTTATTCTTATAAGCCCTTAAAAGTTTTCCAAATAAACTTTGTTTACATCCTATTTGTAAACAACCTATCATCTCTTAATTCTTCACAAAAGAAGTTTGCAAATACTTAGCCTTAGAGGTGCGCAATCAGTTCTAAGCCAATCGGATTGGGGGAGGATTCAGTAGCTTATCTTTTAGCATCTTATAGTTTAGTTATAGCTTAATATTGATTAGGATTTAAATCTCATTTTCTAGCTGATTTACCTAGCTTATTTTTGCTGTCAAAAGTCTTTCAAAAACAGAAAAAAAACCAAAAAACAGTAGGAACTTAAGTAGAATCTTAATTTGTTAATTTAGCTTATAAGTCTAGATTTTATAGCTTATATACATAGATTATAAGTAGTTTTATAAGTCCTTAAAATCTTAGAGTCTAGTTTAGCTTTTTAAAGTTTTTAAGTTCATTTGGTCTTTGTGCTATTTGGCTTAATTTCTGAGTTTGCTTGTTTCATTATCATTTTCAGTAGCTTAAAAGATTTCCTAGCTCTATTTTCTTTTCTGAATTAGCTTAAGCAAGTTATAAGCTAACTAGAACATCTTTTGTTTTTCATTTTGAGCCTATTTTGAGTTTTTTACAGCTTATTTAGTAAAATCCAAGGATAAGCTCTTGTTTCTGTAAACAGTTTATAAATAAGCTGTTTAAGAGCTTATCAGTGGGTTTCAGATCAAAGTGCTTTTATTAAAATTGCTCACACCAGTTTAATCTCCAACTTTGATTTTATAAGTTTTTAAATTTAAGGACTTTTGGTTTTCAACTTATTTTTAAGGCTTATTTGGATTTAGTTTGAAGTCGGGTTCGGTCCTCAGGGGTTGGATTTGAAAATTTTGAATTTAGTTGTTTGCTTAGTTAGCCCTCTGTTAGTTGTAGTTTCCCCGTTAGTCCTTTAGGCCTTTTCACCATTAGTCCTTAGTTAAGTTTCTTTGTTAAGTTTAATAATTTTCATAAATAATTAGGTTTAGCTTTTAATTAGTTTAATTAGACTTTAAGTAAAAAGTAAAAATTAGGGCTTTTATTTTTATCAAAATTCTGCACACTTTCTTAATTTAGTGTAATTTTTATAAAATTTCTAGGACTTTATTTTAATAGTTTTATTATTTTTATAGTTTTTTTTATTAGTTTAAATTTTAGAAAAATCATATCTTTTAATCAAAAAAGCCAAAAATAGTAATTCTTTTTCCTAAAAATCTTCTTTTGTCCTATTCTAGGTTTAGAAACTTAGTTTGCAATTTTAGGGTTTAATTGTAGTTTATTTGCTTAATTGTCGCGTTTTATTTGTTTTCCATATTTGTTTAATTGTCTAAATTGCTTTTATTTAGTAGATATAGATTATCAGAAATATCTTTGCTTTATTCAAATCAGAATCCAAGCTTAAACGAGGTTTCAATTTCACTAGTCGTTGGGGAAACGACCCGGGTGATCATATTTACCCGGTTTAATATACATATTATATATATATCTTTGTGAGTGGAATTGTCCAAGGGATACTTGGAGATTTCCTTAATTTCTCTATAAGTATATTATATGTATGTAAAACTACAACCAGCCCTTAAAAGTACCTAACAGTTTAAGCATTGAGCACTTGGTAAAAAAATATGCATCTGTCAGTTTTTTTATTAGTTTTTTTTAGCTTATCAGTTGTTCAAAATGTGTAATGTTTGCTTTTCTGTGCTTATTGGTGTGTAGACTTATTGAGTTTTCAGTCTTAGGTTCTAGCTTATTCATTAAGCCCCTAAAAATTTAGCTTAAAAGTTGCCTTCTAAACTGTCTAGAGAAAATCATTTTTAGCTTAACTGTTAGCTTATTTGCTCATTTTTTGGGCTTATTATTTGCTTTTCAAAAATAATTTCCAGTTTTAAAGTTGTTAGTTTTTAAGTTATTGATAACTTTGTTTTAAAAAATTTCAAAAAAAAATGTTTTTCAAAAAGGGAGGCATGGGGGTCGAACCCATGACCCCCCTTTGTAAACACACGTCCTTAGCACAACACTCACAAACCACTCGCCCTTTGGACTTTTTCAGTCAATAGCTTGCACATTTATTCATATAGTATCTTAACAGTTTAAGCTTATTGTCTTATTTGCTTATTTGCTTATTTATTCAGCATTTTTAAAAGTTTGTATTTTTCCTGCATTATTCATAGTTCAAGGTATTTTTCTGTATTTTTTCATAATTTTTATAATTTGTTTACTATTTTTAATAATTAATTTTCATTAAAACTGTTTTTAATTCATAATAAAAAATATAAAAGTTAAAAAAATAAAATTCTTTTTTTTTTAAAATTTTCTTTTATCATGTAGGACCTAGGAAAAATAACTTTGCATCCGTAGGGTGAAAATTTTACAATTTCATTTTTTAAAGAACGGGTTTCGATCCCGCTCTCGTTTTCTTCGCGTTTTTGACTTTGAAAGCTTTCGTTTTTGCTCTAGTTTTCTTTGTTCTTACTTTTTAGTCACTTAGGGCTTATTAAAAGTTAAAAAATCATTTTAGGATTAAAATTCGATAATTTAGGTTTTAAGTCGCGTTCGTTTTTAATTCCCGTTCTCGTTTTCGTGTTTTAACTTTAAGTGCCTTTATAATTATGTTCCCTTAGACTTAGGATTTTCTTTTATGCCTTATTTATGCTTCCCGTAGAATTTTAAGTCATTCATTTGCCTTTTTATGCTTTCCCGTAGTTTTAAGTTTAAATTCCCGTGCCTTTTTATGATTTTCCCGTAGATTTAAGTAATCCTTAGTTTAAATTTTCATAATTTCTTGTAGAATTTAGAAAACACAAATCCAAATCCTTCTTTCATTCAAGCATCTAAAAGTCAATCCAATAACGTAACCGTCAATTTCACGCCTCGTTGGGAGAACGACCCGGGTAACACTTGCCCGGAATCATTTATATCATACCCGTGGGTTTGTTGACCTTTTTCCTAAAGGGTTGACTTGGTTGACTCGCGGGGATTTTATATTTTGATATTTTACTATACTATTTGATACTTTGACCCCTAAAAAGGCAATTGTCATTTTGGCGCCGCTGCCGGAGAGGTGTGTTGCGACAATATCGTTAAGGTTTGACGATTAGTGACTTGAAGACCCTTCCTCGTGAAGTTATTGTTTCTCGTTTGTGAATATTTTCTTCTTATTATTATAAAAATACAAAAATATTTTTCATTTTTCTTTTATTAGTATAATTATAAGTATAAAAATCAAGATAACCAAATATTTAATAAGCATTTCGTTAATTAGATTAAAAAATCATCATACAATTTAATGCTTTCAACTGAGCTTTATCAAATAAGTTCCCAAACTAAGATTTAATACTTGCCTTTGTGTCACTGCGGGGTTCGGCTCACTTTAATCGATTAACAAACTATAAGTGGGGTATAAGGAGGGTTGTTCCGAGGAACTACGACCCGAAAGGAAAAGGTTTTTAATAGCTTCGCGCTTTCCTGATCCTCCGCTCCTTTGTGCGTTTTTCTTTTAGAGAGCTACCATGAAGCAAGTTGATTATCGGTTTAAGTTATTCGATCTCATTTTGTACTTTATATAATATGTTGCTTAAAAAAACTCGAAAACAAAAAAAACCAAAAATAATCTTCTTTTTCTTCTTATCCATTTAATTCTTTTCTTAACCCTCAATTGTTTAATTCTTATGGCGTCACTCGATCGTCGTTTGAATCCCCTTTACGCGATTAAAGAGTGTTCGTCTTGTGGAAATTTGCACACTAAAGACTGTGGTTGTTCAAAAGGGAGTCTTGAAGACAAGATTCTTGTTCCCATACCCGACTTGTCTCAACGACCCCTTAAAATTGAAAAAATTTGTCTCGATTGTGGAGACCCGGTTCATGGTCTATATTGTCGACAATGTGCTCTAATACGAAAGACATTGGAGGAAGTTTTTCAAGACTTCCAAGACACTTCCGAGTCATCCGATGACGATACTAACTTTGTTAATCAAGAGCCATTCGTTGTCAAACAAGGCCCCGGTGTAAATTCTTCACAAAGTCCTCCACAAATTAACCACAATTGTTGTTACGAGTGTGGGGATTCGTTAGACGATATCTTTTGTCAACGATGTACTTGTAAGTCTTGTGGGAAAGGTGCTCATTATGGTTACAATTGTCCACCGCAAATTCCGATTATCTCTAATCCGGAACCATGCTACAATCAAAACCTTAATGAGATCCTAAAAAATTTGCAAAGTTTGCAACAACAATGTCTTTTGGGTACGTGCCAACAATGTGGTTGTAATGAAAATAATGGAGTTTGTTTTTATTGTACTGTTAGAAATAGAACACAAATCAATTTTTCAACTCCGTACTCTTCTAACGATTCTCCAAATTTTGCAAATCACCCTCCACAAAATTTTCAAAATTTTCAACAACAATATCCTTGTTGTGAAAATTGAGGGGGACCTCATGAAACTTACCAATGTCAACCAATGATTAAAGACTATTATCATGAGCAAAATTCTTGCTATGATCCTTATTCTTTTGGGTTTGACCAATTTCAATCCCCGTAATATACCGTCAATCATCCAATCTTCAATGCTCAAAATAGCCTTCTCAATGCTCAAAATGAGCTTCTCAATTCTCAAAATAAGCTTATGGATCAAATGACATCCATATGTGATATGGCTGGTCAAATTATGCAAAAGAAGGAAGAAGAAAAGTGAATTGCGGAAGAGTAAGCGGCTAAAGATCGATATTAGAAGATTCCTATTTGCT
The DNA here is from genome assembly GCA_026074375.1 of Tanacetum coccineum. NCBI lineage: Eukaryota > Viridiplantae > Streptophyta > Magnoliopsida > Asterales > Asteraceae > Tanacetum > Tanacetum coccineum. The sequence goes on from BQNB010024059.1 coordinate 48,388, forward strand.
ACGATGATGACGAGAACGATACCATTGCAGTCATACCCGTTTTATTAACCGAGGAGCCCGTTGACTCTCTCATAATGGAGGATGAGCATCTCGATACTATTCCGGCAATAGAATTGGATGAAGTAATAAAGTCTAGTGTCGAGAACCTTGTCTAAATCCCAAGTGAGTTCGGGGGTATTCCTGACAGTTTGTGTGATATGCCTCTTTGTGACCATCCAACTGTAACACCCCTATTTTTACATATAGCAGCGGAAGCTAATCTGGAGTATTACTTCAAGGTATAACAGTCATAATCATAGAAAACGAATCAAAGAGAGTCGTTTATGAAAATAAGTTATCATTCATTATTTCTTTAGAGTTTTTCATCGATTCCAACGATGATTCTACTTCACAGTGATGACGATTCTTATGAGAAACAGCGATTATGTCGATATGCATCATCTCCCGATGTGAGATCGACAATTAGAGGTGTAGGAATTGTTTATCCCGGAAGTTGGAGGATTGATACCGATATTCTATTTCTAAATCAAAGACGATATCTTCGTGAAAAATTGTTGAATGTCGAATCTTCTTATTGCTAACATCGAAGCATTAAATATAATCCCGCTCCATCTTTCCGAGATGTTAGACAAGGTCTTCCTCCAATCTCTTATCCTTTTTCTTTGGAGGAGACTAACACCTTTGATAATTCTTTAACCGAATCTTTCTGTTTGATTTGGAAGAGGTTTAGCTAGTGGCTAGTACCACTACTGTCTGATTATTCTCTTCGGATTATGAAGCTTTCTACGATCATATTAAAGAAAACGAGTAGTGGAAGTACCACTACTCATGCTGATTTTTTTCAATATGATTCGTTCATCTTTGATCTTTTGATCAATCCCATTTCCTCCTGCCGATAGGAGTGATTTTTCATCATGGGAGTTCGCCGATGAAATCGCTCACTCTTATCTCCATGGAGTATGATCATTTCTGCTTTAAGATTGAGCACGAGTGGGCAATCTTACTATGGAGGGAGGTGGAAGATATATTTCCCAACAACAGAACCACAGAGTTCTTGTTTTATTGGGGGCGGGCTTAATGTTTTATTACCACCCTGGATACGGATTTCATACTTTTAAAGTTAAAACCCTCTTCGCTTTATATTGTTATGGATGATCTTTCTTCATTTTTTACGTATCCAGTTGCTCCTCCACATCTTCTCTCCTGGGAATGAAGATATATTTTTGACCCCGGCATCTCCAATTATCATTCTTATTATTGCCCGGGTATTATCTCTCGGACGTGGAACTTTCCATAAAATTCATGTTTATCCCAAACCAATTGAATGAAAGTTCGATTAAGATTGTCATCTTCACTTGCTCCCCATGGACCAATGAATTCTTTGGGGTGAGTCAAGCTTGTGACTAGGTTAAACCAAAAACAAGGCGCTTCGTGGGAAGGCACCCCATGCTTTTATCCTAGTTTATCAGTTGTTAGTAATGAATAAGTGTTTAGTTGTTGTGAGGAGGCTTGCCTCTTTCCTTTTCCGTGGGTTGTGATTTTGGCTGTATTGTCCCCAGGAAGTCCCGGATTTTTGAAGCTCTCGTGCTATTTGTCCTTTCGTTCACAATAGCTTTCACAATCCTCAGCTTATTTGGGGACATTCCGATATCCTTAATCTTATGACTACGTTTTATCTTTAAGGCATACTTCATAAAAGGCTTAGGATTTACGTAGAAACCCTTCGTAAAACATTGAGGGAAATGTTTCATTCTATTATGGGGGGGGATCTTTCGATTTGATTTTTGCCTGCAGCCGTTGTTATCACGTAAACCCGTTTTTACCACCAAAATTTCAAAAAAAAAAATGAAAAAAAATTTTATAAATTATCAAAAATAAAATAAGTGTTTTGTCAACATTTTTGACCTTTCCTGCTGGGTAGAATAAGGAATTGATTTTGACTCGATCGAGCGTGTTGAGCTCTAGCTTGTTCCTTAACCTTAACTAAGCGTTCGCAAATATTCGCGAAGGAATGAAAAATGATAGTGTTAAGTATGCGTTTGTATGCTAAACAAGGATTATTTGAATCTTTAAGAGTATGTGTGTAATTGGTCGCTTTTTCTCCCATAAGATTCCAGCCTGATTAAAATACGTGTTATTTTTGGAAATAAACTTAAATCATAATTTTTATATAGAATTATAGCAACACTTTAGGACTTAGTTAAATTATACTTGATTTTTCAAAAGACGATTTTCCCAATAAAAAATAAAAAAAATAAAATAAAAAATTGATGAAAAAAAATGCAAAAATCATAATAAATATTAAAACTGTGGGTTGATAAAAGTTTGCTGCATCTTGCGGCTCACAAACCGATGTTACAGCCTTCTAAAGAAAAACCCATAGTAAGATAATTAATCCGAGACTGATAAAAGTTTGCTGCATCTTACGGCTACAACCGATGTTGCAGCCTTCTAAAGGTCGAGGATTTCAATGCGTAAATAAGTTAATATTAGTGTGATAAAAAGATCTTTTTGATTAATTCAAAATAGCTTTGAAAACTTTGGCTATTATATTTTATAAGCTATGTGCAGATTACAGAAAACTGAGAGTTTTTTGGAAACCTAAGGTCGGTGAGTCCCGCTACTAGTCTTTGTGCGGTGTTTAAGCCTGGTCACTAACCGCAAGGTGGGATGTTGCCGAGAGGAAAGTCGCTACATGGGCTGATCTGGCCTTTAAAACTCATATATTCTCGTGGTGGAACGTGAAACATAGAATATTGCAAAACATTGGATCCATGGTTGAAATTCAAAATTAGCACACACACATTAAGGATGAAAATTGTCGGAGTGAAAGTTTTCAAAAATTTGCCAAATATGAGTAGTGTTAGCATTTTAAACTCATAATTTTGTGTGTACACTGGCTGAGATTGGTTTGTTCAAGGGCTAGGATCGGGTCTTCAAAGTCTTCATAGTCTCTGTCAATTGCACACAAATGGGCTGTTGTCATTGATTGAGGGCCCATTTGGTCTTCACAGTCTTCAATAATATACTATTGGGCTTTCCCGGCCCATCAGATGGGTTGAGATTGCATCCAATAGTATTCTTCAATTACGGCTCCGGTTTTGACTGTTAATTTGTTGAGTTGACTTTGACTTTGACTTTTCTGGTCTTTGGCTTTGCTTTGGCTTTGTCCTTTACAGCTTTTCCATTCCGTGCCTGGTTTTGTTATTTTTTTTCTTTGTTTTCTGTCTTTTGGTGTGATATCCTTTTCCTGCACAACACAAGTGTAAAACAAACATATCTTTGGCAGTTTCTGTCTGTTTTTGGTCATTTAAGTCCGTTTTTAATGGAGAAAGGTATGTGTATTTAAGCACATACCAAAATCCCCCATACTACGACATTGCCGTGTCCTCACGCAATGCTATGAAGTAAGCATTTACGAAAACTAAGACTCTTGACCCCCTCCGACTAATAACTTTGAAAAGTAGCAAAGTGTTTGTCAAAGGAAAGAATCAATAGCTTCGACAAATCCCGATTAACACCATTATTTTGTATGTACATTGACTACTCTAATTTTTTTTGGATTTTTTCATTTTTTGAATGGTTTGTCTTTCTTATTTAACTCACAATGGGATCATAGAGTGAGAAACGTCCATAGAATGATCTACGGATGTCCTGACGGAAAATTTCATCGTCCCCGATTTTTCACTAGTCTTAAGCCAAGCAATTAAACGAGATCATTGTCGATATAAGTTTAGGTGTAAAGCCCTCATACTTATGACTTGTGAACTTTTGAACTCCCGACATGGATAAATGATTACGTGTGTGTGCTCGATTTAACTCAACCATAGATCAACTTATTCTCATAGTCACAAAATGAATCGTGACTCAAAGCAACAATTTATTAAGACTTTGCAACTTGATTTTATAGAACTTCAAAATTATTATTATTATTATTATTATTTTTTTTTTTTATTTTTTTTTTTTTTTTTAAGTTCTTAAAGCTAGGAATGCGTTGCTTAGTTTGAACACCTACCTAGGCCTCGCTCCCTAGTAGGATATCACAACCAACGTCCGGTGTTCTTAGTTTGAAAACCCACCCCGTTGCTAGCGTAGTGGGAAATCACATCAACACCTTCTTCCTAATATGGCTAAGGATTAGTGTCTTAGTTTGAACCCTCACCTAGACCTTTCTTCCAAGTGAGATATCACGACACACCAAGTCCCTAGAAGCAAAGATGTCTTAGTTTGAACCCCCACCTCGTGGTTAGCGGAGTGGGATATCACGACACATCTATTACTTGCTCCATATAATCAAATGTATGCTTTATTGGCATTAAATCTTTTCAAAACTTTTGCTTTTAAAGAATCAAGTCACAAATTTGAAGCTTTTTCTGAAAACATCGATTGACTTAGCTGAATTAAATTGAGTACGTATGATTAGGTGGATTAGAAATTCACGGGAGAGAAAACCACAAGTTACTTGTATAAGTTTTTAGAAGAATCTTGCTTAGCACATAAACTTATATTTAACTCTATCATTTCTCGTTCTTCACATTTTTAAAATTCAAAGCTATAGAATTCGTGAAAGCTTGGCCTAAAGGAACTAGCTAGGGCTCAACACGCCCGATCAAGTCAAAAATTATTCTTATTCTACCCAAAAGAAAAGCAAAACTGCGACAAAACACTTATTATATTTTTGAAAATTTTTCAATTTTTTCATTTTTTTGGTATTTTGGTGGTAAAAACGGGTTTACGTGGTAACAATGCTGCAGGAAACAATCAAATCTTTTTGTTTACCGAATAATCAACAAACTTAAGGTAACTCTCTTAAGTAAAATAAATTTTACAAAAGAGGTGCGCCTTTTTCGTAAGTGACACAAATGGTAAAAAAAATTATCTTTGGTTCGAGAACTTATTGATGGATAATACCTCAATTTAAGGTATTATTTGTTGGTGTTCTTTTACCAACTTTGTAACTTTAAATATTCACAAATTAACGAGAAGAATCGAAAAATCCGGAAGAGCAAATATTTTTGTCTTTTTTTTTTACTTTTACTTATACTAAAAAGAAAAGAATTTTTTTTTTTTACTTTTTACTTTTTAATTTTTTTTTATTATTTTTGATTTTCTTAAAAGCGTATTGGAAAATAGGAATTTCTAGTGCGCATGCACTAAACAAACAAATGAAATGATAAAAGAAACGAGAAAATGAAATATTTTTGTTTACCGAATAATCAACAAACTTAAAGTAACTCTCTTAAATAAAATAAATTTTACAAAAGAGGTGCGCCTTTTTCGTAACTGACACAAACGGTAAAAAAAATTATCTTTGGTTCGGGAACTTATTGATGGATAATACCTCAATGAATATTATTTGTTGTGTTTCTTTTAAACCAACTTGTAAACTTTAAATTATTCACAATTAACGAGAAGAATCGAAAAATCCGGAAGAGCAAATATTTTTGTCTTTTTTTTTACTTTTACTTATACTAAAAAGAAAAGAAAATTTTTTTTTTACTTTTTACTTTTTAATTTTTTTTTATTATTTTTGATTTTCTTAAAAGCGTAACTTTCAAAGACGAAAGGTTCTCCAAATCACGATCGAAAAAAACTGCAAACGAATGAATCTTAATCACAAATCCCCGGCAACGGCGCCAAAAAATTGATTGCAATTATTTATACACGTAAAATAATATAATAGATATAGAAAATTACCAAACTACCCTTGAGGACAAAAGTAGTAAGGTAAATTCTCACAAATATATAATAATACGTATATTTACCGGTAAGTGATTACCGGGTCGTATTCCTCGAAGATTTATGAAATTAAGACTACGTTTGTTGTTTGGACAATGATTTGAATTGGTTCAAAGATGATTTGTTTTCTAAAATCTTAAAAGTGAGCAAATTAAAGGACAATTAACTTTAATAACGGGAAATTAAACTTTAACTAAAAGCGCAAAACGGGAACCCTAAACGGTGATTAAAAACCCTAAATTTCTAAAATTAAACCTAAAATGAATTTTTTCACATTTAATAGAGTCTAATTGAGTAAAAAGTAAGTTTAAAGAAAACTAGAACAAAAACGGAGTTGAATTGAGCTTAAAAACACGAAAACGTGAACGGAAACGAATCCCATTCTTTAAAAATTGAAATTTTGCAATTTTAACCCTACGAAAGTAAAACTAATTTTCCTAGAAACTATATGATAAAAGAAAATTTTCTAAAAAAGAATTATATTTTTTTGATTATTTTTCTATTTTTTATGAATTTTTAAATTTTTTAATATAAATAAATGTTTAAAAATACTAAACTAATTATAAAAATTCTAAAAAAATTTATAGAAAGTAGCTTGAACTAAGAAGAATCTAAATCTTTATAAAAATAATAACATTACATTAAAAAAGTAAGCTGAAAACTGGAATTACAATTTAATTAAAATTTAAATAAAAATAAGCTAGTTAAAAAACTCATGTGTCGGCTTTGGTTTTCTTCAATTTATATAAGTCTCCCTTTGCTTGCTTCTTCTTCTTGTTGTGTTTGTTGTGTGTGTACAAAGCCCAGCTAACAATCCTAGCCATTGATTGGTCCTTGTGCTTCTTTTTAATCAATCCCCACCATTGATGGTGCTTCGGGTTTGGGGAGATTGCCAAGGTGGCAACTTTTAGGGATAGTGGGGAGTGGGTTTAGGTTTAAAACGGGTAAAGGGAGGTTTGGGTAAAAGAATGGGGTGTAACTCGTGATGGTGAAGGTTTTGAGGGAGTTGGCGGGAAAGGGGTTGAGGGGGAAGCTGTTATTGGCTAGCAGGTTTAAAAAGTTTCGAGGTTGGCAAAAAGAAACCCTGGAGTTTCACTTCTTTTCCTTTTCTTTTGTTTCTTTTTTTCTTAGTTATAAAAGAGTTTAAGAAGTTGGCAAAAGGGGCCCTTGTGTTTTAAACACAAAGAATTAAAGAAAGAATAAACAAATGGCAGATTCGGCCCTTGCCTTTTATAAAGAGAAATCAATTTTGTAAAATTGCAAATTCAGTCCCTCTTATTTTTAAAACACTTTTCTTTTTACAAACCCTTTTTAAACTTGACAATTTTAGTCCCTAGGGTTTATAAAAAATGGTATTGGGCCAGTAATGGGCTTGGGTTATGTATTGGGCCCAACTGGGTGTGTTTGGGCCCAATAAGGTTCAGGCTTGTGTTACTGGGCTTTTTAAGGCCCAATAAGGCTTGTGATGGGTTTTGTATGTACAATGGCTGAGATTGGCTGTACAAGGGCTAGGATTGGGCCTTCAAAGTCTTCATAGTCTCTGTCAATTGCACACAAATGGGCTGTTGTCATTGATTGAGGGCCCATTTGGTCTTCACAGTCTTCAAAAATATACTATTGGGCTTTCCCGGCCCATCAGATGGGTTGAGATCGCATCCAATAGTATTCTTCAATTACGGCTTTGGTTTTGACTGTTAATTTGTTGAGTTGACTTTTGACTTTGACTTGGAGGTTAGTACTGGTAGTGCAAAGGGTCAGCAGTACTAACTAAGGTTAGTACTGCTAGTGTAATTTTGAGATTGCACTTAAACCAAACACTACTTAACCATTATGACAGAATTGAGAAAAGCTTTTTAAGAGAAATCTAATGAACAAGTGCTAAATACCAGATAAAAACTAGCTTAAAACAAACTTAATAAATCCTATAACAACTAAAAAAGCTTTAATCTAAGATCTAAACTTTTACACTAATATTTTTTTATGGATTATATGAGTTTTATGACATAATTTGTAGACTAAAGAATATAACTATTTAAGCAACAACATATGAAAACACATAACTAAATAGCACTAGAAGAGACATTTAAACACTATTAAGCAAAGAGAATAAGCAAATAAGCAATATTAAACTAAAACTAAGCAATTTAAACTGAATTTAGAAGAGAATGAAAAAGAGAAACTTACTTGATCCTTTAGCTAAACAAAAGGAACCAATAAAGGCAGCTACTAGCTCTCTAGCTTATGAATAAGCTAGAGTATAAGTCCTTGGGATCTCTTCCAAGGTAAGATCCCCTTCCAAAAGCTTAAATTCAATAAGATCCATGTAAGATTAAACTGATTTAAGGTTTAGATAAGATTAATACTGAATTCAAACAGCTCTATTCCAGCTTATAGACTGAAAGAGCTTAATATGAGCTTATTAGCTTATTGAGACAACTTAGCTTAAAGAGAGCTTATGACTTGAGATTTAAAACACTAAAAACTGAATTTCATTAATTAAAGAAGCTGATTACAATACTTGAAAAAGGAAATTACATTTAAGAAAATTACGAATTTAAGCTAGACTAAAATTACTAAAAACTTAGATAAAAAGAAAAGATTAGATAAAAACTAGATGCCGGTGTGTGTGAGAAGTGAGGTCTTTTTATAGTGCCCAGCTGAAGCTTCTAGGACCTATAGCCCTATCCTTCAATCTTTCAATCTCTGCCATTCATTTCTTCAATCATTTGATCTATGATGTGGGACGTTGGATCATTTTGTGGACACCTGAGGATTGCCAGCGTGGCATTCTTTGATGTGACGTTTGTGTTAGTTTTGTGAGTGATTTAGCACAAAAACCCACATAAATTTGTGCTTCTTTCTTTGATTACGTGGACTTTGAGCTTGGGCTAGGATAAGTATCTCCTTGATTAGACTAATTTGACCCTTCATTTGTGCTTGCGCTTCCTTGAATTGACCAACGCACCCTCTAATTTTGATTTGCCCCTTATTTTACCATGGGGTGAAAACGGAGGAGACGATGAATAGTAAAAGGATTTCCCGCTCCTACTTTGACAGTTAAAACTGTTGTAGTTTGGGAAGATTGCACATTTGGTCCTTGTCTTTCTTTCCTCTTTTTCAAGTTATAAATAACTTTTGGAAATTGCAAGATTGGCCCTTGTAGATGAAAATTGGCTAAGGCTTTGGATCTTTGGCTTCTTTTTGAACTCTTCTGATTCTCGTGTCCGTGTTTGCTTGCTTTTGATTGTTTTCTTGTGATTTTTGACTTATCCGTTCCTGCACACACAAAACACAAATACAAGCATATTTTTGCTATTTTTGGTCTGTTTTGGGTTTAATTGGGTTATTTTAAGTATAAATGGATATGTGTATTTTACACTTATCAGACTGCAACATCGGTTGTGAGCCGGCAAGATGCAGTAAACCTTTATCAGCCCACAGTTTATTTATTTTTTTCATCATTTTTCAATTTTTATTATTTTTTATTTTTTTACAAAGACTTATTTTCCGTAATAGAGAAAATTTTGTTTTAGAAACTCAAGTATAAAGCTGAACTAAGATGAATATTTTCGTTTCCGAAAGAGCTTCTTTTTAGAAAATGTCGGTTTTAAAGTTAAAGCAAAATTAAGCACGTTTATTAGTCAGGTTAAGAGCTTCTGGGAGAAAAAGCGACAAGTTACACCTATAAGCTTTTAAGATTTCCAAATAATCCTTGCTTAGCATCCTACTTGTAAATAACACTATCATTTTCCGTTCTTCGCAAATTTAAAATCCCTAATAAAAGGATCCGCGAATGCTTAGCCTAATAAACTTTCGTTTATTAAATGGTTAAGGGACAAAGCTAGGGCTCAACACGCCCGATCGAGTCAAAATTTATTCTCATTCTACCCATTGGGAAAGTCAAAACTGTGACAAAACACTTATTTTATTTTTGAAATTTTTTTAAATTTTTTTAATTTTTTTTGAAATTTTGGTGGTAAAAACAGGATTACGTGACAACAACGGCTGCAGGCAAAATCAAATCGAAGATTCCCCCCCATACTAGAACTAAACATCGTCCTCGATGTTTTAAAGGGGTACCTACGTAAATCTAAGGCCGTTTATGAAGTGTGCCAAAAGATAAAACGTTAGTCGATTAGATTAGGATATTGGATTCCTAAAATGAAGCTGAGGATGTGAAACTCTGAAGGCAAAACTACGAACACAAGAGTCTTCACAATCCAGGAAATCCTGGACATACAACACAAAACACACAAAACACGGACAAAACACGGGTAATGGAAGATGTAAGCCTCCTCACACAAAAACACTTATTTATTACTACTACTGATAAGCATGGGGTTCCTCCCATGAAGCGCTTGTTTAAGGTCGCTATGCTTGACCCGTCCTCGAATTTATTGGTCCATGGGGAACGTCTGGAGATCCGGGACTACCAATTGTGGT
>BQNB010024060.1:0-61139 GCA_026074375.1 Tanacetum coccineum
GCCCGTTTCATCTGGATTGGGCTTATGGAAGCTCATAAATTATAAAAGTTTTCATAAGTATGTGTACCAAACAAAGTCTGTTTTATAAAGTAACTTATTTTAAAATCTTAATCCCATATTAACCTCGTGCCAAACACAACCTACACATAGGGGGTGTTTGTTTCGCTTTATATGTAGGCTTATGAGCTTATTTGATTTTGGCTTCCGGCTTACTTTGAGACTTGTGGGCTTATATATAAGTTTATTACGATATGTTTAACTTATATAAGCCCATAAGTCTCAATATAAGCCACACAATTAGGGCTTATGTAGTTATGTTATATAAGCTGAAATCAAATAAACTTATAAGCCCACATATAAGCCGAAACAAACACCCACATAGTCTTAAAGAGTGAGAACTATAATGCACACAAAGATATCTTGAGGGTAAAAAACAGCACATTTGAGCGAACCACATAGAATTTTCAGTGAAGCATTTGATTGTCATGTTACGGTTTTTTTTAAAACCATGTTTAACTTGTAACCTACCCGTGTGTAAGATGGGGTTACGCTCAAATTCTGTTGCTCAATACATCACGAGATTCCAACTGGGTATTCAATTCTCTCCATTTTCAGCTTCATTTCATTCAGATTCTTACCCTAAAATCATAAATTTAAATAATGCCTTGAAGGTGTTTGATAAAATGTCACAGACACGACCTCTACCTTCTGTTGTTGAATTTTTTTTTTTTGGTGCAAAGGTGAAATTTTATTAATAAGACATTACAAATTACAAGAAACAAGGGGAAGATATACATTCCATACCCCCCCTATTGAATTCTACCAGAATAAGCACTAGAAAAGATATAACCAGAAATACAAAACTAATGAAACAGTGCCTTTCTCTGAAATAGCAGCAAGCTATTCTTTCATAAATCTGACACCTAAATTCAAACAGGTTCATCTGAAACTGGCTTTACACAGACCTATATTCATTCACCTTTAAAGCACCAATAAAACCATGTCCTCTTGACTACATTTCCAAGCTTAATCTCTCCACAGACCATTCATCCCCACAATTGCCTCAGAAAGATTAAGATGGCATCATCAAGTGGGACATAGCACCCATTCACACTAAGAAGGGGCTCTTCCTAATCAAGCTACATTTCCTTGTCTATTTGCCCCTAAGAACTACCAATAGCTGCCCCTCATTGGATAGGACAAAAGGGCAAATAAGAGAAAGGCATCACTTGGTAGGAAACATCCACCCTCCTTAGACCCTTCCTTACCTCCTTTGACAGAGTATTGGATGGCCCAAGAGAGATATAAAACCCTCTACTCCACCCAACATACTCTGTCCACCCAAGCCATATACCCTCCCCAGTAAACAACCCTTCCTTATGGTACATACTATTGAATTAGACCTCTTACATTACCAAACACTGCTACTCAGCTCCTCCCAAGGCCAAACTAAGAAAGCAGTGAGGCATATATAAGTACAGTCACACCAATAGTACTCCAAAATATTAGAAGTTGTTCACTGAATGGCCTGCTAAGATACTGCATAAAGAACATTTGAAATTTCTTCTGCAGTAAACTACCATCCAAACACCCCATAAAAATCAGAACCTTCCAAATAAGCAGCATGTTCCACTCACTTGTGCAGAATTGTCTTGTCTGCAATCTTTATGGGGAGTCTTTTACATGATATCTTCCATTTGTCTTCCATCTTTTGGACTGCAGAGCTGTTCCTAACAGTAAGGCCAGTTAATTTGCTTTTGACCACACCAATTATTCTTTTGAAAACTTCATCATCAGTCATTTTTTTGTCTTGAAAGATTCTTCTATTTCTTTCAACCCAGATGTTGTAAACACTTGCAGCAAATATAAGTCTTCTAACCACACTATTGATACTATTACCAGTACCAGCTTGGATCAATGTTTGGATTACTTCCTTCCATTCATATTCAAAGACTTTGATCTCAGTCATAGTTAAAACCTTCCTCCATACAGCTTTAGAGAATGGGCATTGAAAAAATAGATGCTTTAAGTCTTCTAAGTCATTTAGACATAAACAACATCTATTGACAGCTTGATTTCCCCATCTCCTAAGCTTATCTTGAGTAGTCAATCTGTCCTGTATAGCAAGCCATAGGATAAAACTTTGTTTTGGGATGCATTGAGAATACCAGACAAGTTTCCACCATGGAACCTTAGGATTTTGAATAGTAAAATCAATGTTCACTTGTCTCATAGAAAACTCCACTTCCTGTCCAAACCTTGTTTTCCAGACAATTTTATCTTCCCTTTCTTCTTCAATACTAGGTACCTCTAAACTTGTTATCAAAGGAAATTTATTAGACCATTCCTCAAGCCAGCTCCACCTTCCATTAACAATCATGTTACTGACTGTGAGGCTTTCACTTAGTCTCTCATCATATAAATCTCTGTGAGTTAAGTATTGAAACAATGGACCAATGCTACTCCAATTGTCAAACCAAAGAGAGATTTTGTTTCCATTTCCCACTTTATAAATCACATGCTCCTTTATTTGGTCTCTAATTACAAGTAAATTTCCCACTTTGTTGTTGAATTTAATCAATTGTTAAATGAAGTTACTAAAATGAAACATTTTTCTTCTTCTATCAATCTTTTTAATCAAATGTGTGCTCTTGGCGTTCCTGTTAGTGAGTATACTATGAGCATTGTTATCAACTGTTGCTGTCACTTGTATCGATTGAAAGATGGCTTTGCAGTCTTAGGCTCTTGCATCAAGCGATATACCGTACCCCATACTGCCATTTATAATACACTCTTAAATGGGCTTGTCCTTGAAGGTAGGATTCGTGAGGCAGAACGATTGTTTGTGAAAGTGATCACAAACAAACTCTGCGAACCTAATGTAATTATGTATAACACAATGATTAAAGGGAATTGCAAGACTCATGATTACGTTGCAGCCGTTGGTTTGCTTAAGCTAATGGATGAAAATGGCTGTAAACCTGATTTTGTTGCATATAACACCATCATTACTAGTATGTGCAAGCACAAAATGATCGATGATGCTTTTAAGATCTACAAAGAGATGGTTTCTCAGAAAGGCATTCCACCAGATGCCGTCACCTACAAATCTTTGATTCCGTGCCTTTCTAAGATAGGTCGTAGCGAGGAAGCTTCTAAAATGCTAAAAGAAATGTTAGAGGATGAAAAGATGTCTCCAAATGTGAAAACCTTTAATATATTAGTTGATGCATTTTGCAAAGAAGGTAAAATTGAAGAGGCTGAGGCTGTTATCAAAATCATGCCTGAAAGAGATATTCTTCCAAACATCGTGACATACACTTCACTTATAAATGGTTATTGTCTGCAAGGTGAAATGAGTAAAGCAAGGACAGTTTTTGATTCAATGGTGTGTAGAGGCCTCATACCGAACATTGTTACTTATATGGCGTTGTTGAATGGGTATTGCAAGGACTTGATGATAGACGAGGCAATGCATATGTTTCAAGAAATAACTCAACAAGGCCATGTTCCAAGTGAACACACATATGGCATAATGCTGAAGGGTCTTTGCAACAACCATCAACTGGAAGAGGCACTCTCGTTGTTCATTTGGATGAGTGAAAACAAGACGGATAGTTTAGATATTGTTGTGTATAATATCCTCATTGATGGTGCATGTAAATGTGGGAAACCTGACATTGCAAAGAATCTTTTCGATGAAGTATTTGTTAAAGGTTTACAACCTGACGTTTATACTTACACTGCAATGATTCAGTGTTTTAATGAGGAAGGTCTACCCAAAGATGCAAACGAGTTGTTTCTGAAAATGAAAGCGAGTGGCTGCTCGCCAGACAATCAGACTTACGATGTTCTTCTCCACGGATGTCTAAAGAACCAACATTATGATGATGTCAAGATGCTTTTAGTAGAAATGGATGAAAGAGGTTACTTACTTTGGGCTTCAACTTTATCACTACTACAGAGTCTAATCGCAGCCAAAATACTTGATGAATCTTTGTTTGAGTTGATTGGTAAGCTTGTGCCAAAGAGTTCTACAAATGCTCGTGTGAATACATAGATAACTGCCCATGAGGAGAGATGCATATTGAGCTGGCAAAAGGAAGTAAGTAGAAATTCTCTTTGGTCTTGACTTAGTTGATCGTTGGACATTTTCCTTTACAAAGAATTCACAATCTTTGATAGTTTGATATATAAGTTTTGTTTTTTTAATAAAGTTGTCACCATCTGTTGAATTATCACTACAATTTAGTGTCCTTTATTACGTTTGCAAATTTGATCATTTTCATTATAGTTATGAATGTAAAAAACTTGCATTGCATGATAAAAACATCGAAAATCAATATTTGGGCACCTTTTACGTATCACTTAACATAACATCAAGTCATAAAAGACTTTTAAAGCCAAAGCAAAGGCATTCATCAAGCAGGAGTTTACGCTGCCACTACAGCATTAACCGTTATCCCCAACGACATTTTGGGGGATTCCCGGGCGACTTGTCGCTGGGGATACCTTTCCCTGGCGACTTGTCACTGGAGAATGTTCGCTGGGGAACGCTCGCTAGGGATACGTTCCCCAGCGGCAATCCCAGCGACAAGGTGGGTCCCACGTATTTTTCAGTCAAGTAATTAGTGCCACCGTGGCACATATTCCCCGGCGACATGTCGCTGGGGAATCTCCTAGTTAAAATTAAGTAATTACGACACTTAATTAAGCGATTAGTTAATTGGGAATTATCCCCGGCGACAAGTCGCTGGGGATAGTGTTCCTTATACTTTGACTTGTCAACGTATAAGAAAATTTTTTAAATACTATCCCCGGCGACATGTCGCCGGGGAATAGTCTGCATTTTTTTAATAAAGCTGCATTTTTTAAATACTATCCCCGGCGACATGTCGCCGGGGAATAGTCTGCATTTTTTTTAAAATGCAGCCTGCACAGCAGGCGATTTCCAGATTTTTTCCGGATTTTTTCCGGAAAAAATCTACCAAACATCAAACCTGTACCAAAACCTGTATAAACTCATCACAACTTGTACCAAAACACAATACAATATAACGGATCAACGCAATACAAATACATCACAACTTGTACCAAAACCAAAACATAATAAAGCTAAATCGTCCAAAATCCGAATAAGTCTACAAAACGTTGCTTCCTAGTCATAAACGGGGCTTACAAGTCAATATTCAACATGATAGGATAGGGAAACAAGTGTTTACATACAGGTCGCCAAGATGAACATAAAGTAACAATGTAGCATACTAACCCATATATAACACAACTAACTATCGCCATCGCCATCCTCATCCTCGTCCTCCTGATCGTCGACACTCTCCTCGTCGTCCCCGCACCCGCCACTCCCGCTGGCACCACCCGACTCAAACTGTGAAAACATATCTGAGTACTTTGAGTCACTTTTGAAAAGACTCATCATGAAGTCCACCTTTTTGTGTAGGCTGTTGAGCGTGCTTTCAGACGCGGGCGTACTTGGGCCGGCTGTGGCCCGTGCTGGCAATACCCTACCAACACCGGGAATGTGCCCTCGCTGCTTACCCCTTCTAGCCAAGCGATTGATCTCATCATCAGTGTAGGTGCCCGTAGCCTCCAGCCTCCTCATCTCCTCCTATGTAGTGACAAAAACACAAGATAGTTAATATATTAGTCGGGTTGCTACATTAATTCTCGATAATTCATTAAAGTGTGTTTTGAAACAAAACTTACGTATATACGTCGGTCCTCATCCTGAAGGAATTCCCCGTTAACAGTGTGTGCCACGAAGAAGGTGTCAATGAGCGACGGGTACTCCTGAGTGGCTGAGCTATGCCTCTGTACATACACACGCATATAAGATGAAACAAATTAAAAACGACAAATCACAACACACCAAAGCGTATAATCAGATATATATATATATATATGTATATATATATGTAAAATAATTATAATGTTTATTACCATCTCATCTCGAAGGCGAGCAAGCGACCGGGATCCCTGTCGAGATATGACCGTGCTCTTTGTTCCGATTTTGCCGATTTTGAGCAACTCGGGCAATGTTCCTAGGATCATTCCAAAACTGAATATACTTATCCCACTCTTCCGCCGTAATGTCCTCAGGACGTGCCCGCCTGATCTTCTCCACATTGTAAGTCCCGGTCGTGGGGTCTATAACCCAATGTTGGGCCTTGAAAGCAGCCTTGTTGGTATTGTACGCTTTTTGCAAGTGCTGCTGGATGCCGGCGTTGATCTCTGTCCAGTCGGTGGATTCCATGTGCGGCCTCAAATCAAACTGGGTCTGCAATCATATACAACAAAACGAAGACAGAGTTAGAGATATAATTTATATATTTATTTAAATTTGTTTATTTATTTATATGATATAAATAAATAAACGAATTTAGATAAATATAAATTTAAATAAATGTGAAATCGATAAGAAATAAACATAAGTAGGATAACTGACCCCAATATCTTATAATGAAGCGCCGCCTTCCGCTCTTACGGGACCTTCAGCCAAGAAGCGGTAGTACAAAGGGACACCCCTAATACCTCCCCGATGTAGCTAGACCAATGAGCCGCATGGTCACCGAGAGGCATAAGGGTTTGTTTGTCACGCAGCTCAAACCGGATCGGGACGGGGCCTTTTTTATCCGTGATTTCCTTTAAGGAGAGGTTCCGGGTCTTGTCGCGGGTATTCAGCCTGCCCGCTGCCCTGCCGCCCAAATTGGGCTTTCGTTTGCCTTTGCCTGCAAAATCAAGTGAGTGATAAAGTCATAAAAATTCAAGGCAAGCAAGTTCAATATATGTATCAAATTTATGCTTGTATTACAATAATCTAGAAATTCTTACCTCGGTTAGCAAAGCAACCCATGCAACCGGTGGGTACATGGTGTGGAGGGGGACGATCCTCACCGCCACCGTCACCGCCGTAGGACCGGGCAACATCTACTGACATCTGTACAAGTACAATTAGCATAACATATAGAAATTCATGAACAAAATAATATAAGCATGCACAAATCCAAATACATACATATCTAAATAAATATACACATTTAAACATAACATATAAAAATTCATAGTGTTGCAAAAATCGGCCTAGGCGGCCGATTAATCGGCGCCTAGGCGCTAGGCGGGGATTAACCGCCTTGATTTTCACTAATCGGCCTTATTAATCATTTTGGTCAAAATCGGTCAACATACCGATTAATCGGACAAAAATCGGCCAAATCTGGCATAAATCGGCCGAATCGGACAAAAATCGGCTAAATCGGCCAACTTGGTTACGGATGGAAATCGGCCATATCGAGGATTAATCGGCCACATCAGACAAAATTGGCTAAATTGGGAAAATTAGGCGTATATTTTCAAAATTTTTTATTTTTTTATATAAAAAGTCCAATCCGATTAATCCCCGCCTAACCTATTCATAGATAGGCGGTACCTGGACCGCCTAGCTAGCGCCAAGCGATTTTTTGAAAACCTTGGAAATTCATCCCCGAACAAAATAATATAGCATGCAACATCCAAATAATACATATCAAATAAATATACACCATTAAACAATCCACACAATTTCATCATTTATTTAAAAATATAAGTGTCTTTTGCAAGTTACGATCAAGATCAATCTTCTTCTTCACTAGATTAAACTGTGTCAACCACCATCATCATCAACATTGATGAGGTTTCATCATCAGAATTCTGCTAATATCATGGAAGAATGGAGTAGTTCCGTATCAGTAATATCATCGTCTTGGTCAACAACATCAATGATATCTGGCGGTGCGTCAACCTCCGTTGATTGACCATCTATATGCAAGGTCGCATTATCCAAGTCATTCAAACTAGTAGAAAGTGGGAGATCAGATGAGTTGTCGAAATGTATAATATCAAGATCGTCCTCTACCACGATGACACCCCCGTGGAAAGCCTTTTTTGTTTAACAGGTTCTTTCGACCTTCAAGTGGGGTTTGGCCTTATCTTCAAGGTAGAAGACTTGTTTGACTTGTGTTACGAGAATGTATTGATCATTTTTAAACGCCTCACCTCTGCAGTCGATTTATGTCATGTTGTTTCTAAGGACAAGATGTTTGACTTTACGTCCTTGGTTGCGAGTGTCGAACCACTTAACTCGGAACAACACAACTTTGAACAATAATTACTTAAAACTAAGGATTGCTTGAGGACTGACCATAATACATTTCTCCGTCAGGGCCAGGCGAACAAATGTCGCTGTTTTGAGTTGTGCGACGTTCATCGCGGCTGTGCACGACATACCTCACACCGTCGACTACGATGAGTTAATGAGATTGGAGTCATTTCTTTTTTTTGTACACAGCTCAAGCGGAATAAACTCGCTGGTTGGTGCTAAACCTCTGGGTCTTTGTCATTGTCTACGTGACGTTGACGGATCTATGAAGAAGATAGGATTAGATAGAGAACACAAAATATGATATTGTTATTTTTACAGTTAAGTACACAAAATAAGTCTAAGTTTACCTGCGACCCAAACCACTCGGGGAATTCTTCTTTCATGTCTTTGTTAGGAAATAAACTGAAAAACGTTCATGGTATTAGAATAAGTCGTCGAAATGATAAGTTAAGAAAAAGAAGTTTCAAAATAAAAAAAACGCGTACCTCTTGAACTGGGACCGGTACGTGTCGATCTCAGGACTGTTGTGAAGTACATACCATTTCACTTTCTTCAACTCTTGGGCATCAAACCGAATAACCGACCGTAAACCAATCGATTTACATACCGATCGGAACACCTAAAACTGACACGTTGGGGGAGGGGGATCCACATTATGGTCGGGACGATTAAATTTCGTGGTAACATCCCAAAAATAATGAGAACTGAAAGTCAATGCTTCTTCTGCAACATAACCCTCCGCAATCGAACCTTCCGGCTTAGCTTTATTTCGTACATAACCTTTTAGCTTCTTCATGTATCTTTCAAATGGAAACATCCACCGGGGGCGAATAGGCCCGCCTTCAAGAGCCTCTAGAGGTAAATGGATAACCAAGTGAATCATAATGTCAAAGAGAGCAGGAGGATATATGAGCTCAAGATCGCACAGAATATCGACCACCTTGATCTGAGCTTTCAACATGTCATCCTCCATCAAAGTTGCAGAGCAGATTTGCTTAAACAAGGAACATAGCTCGATTATTGGTTTTGCAATCTTATCGGGCAAGTAATTTTGAAGTCCGTAAGGAAGTAAACGTTGCATCATTATATGACAGTCATGGACTTTAGGCCCGTTATAGGGTTTCATTATCGGTCAATTAGGTGCTTGAAGGCATGATCCGGAACCCTTCTGGTAGTTTATATCCTTGATGAACTGACAAAAACTTTTTTTGGTTCTCTGGTGTGAAAGAATATGCAGCCTGAGGCTTTAAGCACTTCCCGTTTTGGTTTGGCCGAGCCATAAGCCACTTCGAATGCCCAACCTTTGCAAGTCTTGTCTTGCCTTGGCGGTGTCTTTAGATTTGTCATTCATTAACAAAGTGTTCAAGATGGCCTCCAACACATTTTTTTCGATATGCATGATGTCTAAATTGTGTCTTCTGTGAAAAAGGACCATTACTCATGCTCGTAAAAATTTGCCGTTTAGTCCAGTTAAGCTCGACAAGAACATTGCGTTTTATCTTCACACCCCCATAACTTGGATGTTTACCCGTCAGACGCGTTGGCAATCTATCAAGCTGAGCCAGGATTTCATCCTGGTCAAATTCTTTAAGAGGATCTCTATTATCAGTTTGGCCATGAATTCCACGTGAACTCCTCCATTTTTTGGGGCTTCTTTAAGAATCTTATGTGGCCAACATAAGCTATTTTACTTAATATACGAACAGATGGAGTGTCTTCATTACATGTAGGGCATGCCTTGTAACCTTGCCCACTCCACCCAGACAAACTACTTCAAGCAGGAAAATCATTGATGGTCCATAAAACCATCGCTCTCATATTAAACTTCTGGCCTGAAGCAACGTCTATAGTCTCGACACCTTTCCGGTCCCATAAAACCTTTAGGTCCTCAATTAAAGGCCTCAAGTAAACATCAATGTCCTTGCCCGGGGATTTAGGGCCAGGAATTAACAACGTCAGCATAAAAGAACTCTCTTTCATACATAACACGGAGGCAGATTGTTTGTTGTAATATCACCGACCAACATGCTATAAAGCCGGACTTAAGGTTTGCCGAACGGATTGAAACTGTAAACACCCTAAAATTGGGTTCGCGGTTGAATGTATTTCGGGAGGTTATCTTATGATCCATTGCACAAGTCAGGAGAGAACGACCTCTAACTGAGTCGTTTGAAAAGAAATCTTGTAAATTTGGACTCTAATGCACATCAAGTATGTCATACATCTATTTCACCTGAGAAAAACATGCTTAAAAGTGTCAACATTAAAGTTGGTGAGTTCATAGGTTTTTGTGAGTATGAATGTAAATCCCAAAAAAACAAAAAAAACTATATATATAGGTTTTACTGTGTTACAAGTTATCGCCCATACAAGACTTGCAACGCATAAACCTACATATATAAGTTACTTATATAAAATCCAAAATGTTTTCAGTATATATTGTAATGAACCGATAATCCCAAAATGTTTCAAGTAGGATATTATATGAACACAATATCCAAATATGTTTCAAGTTAGATATTATAAAGAGCAGAATATCTTTAATTAGTTTCAAGTAGTAAGAGAAATGATTACGATTACTCTAAGTTCATGGAAACTGCGGGTACGTAGACTGTTAGTATGCACTTTATTCTAAGGCACGGTAAATGTTCACTAGTATATAGGTTGTTGGTCGGTGTAGACACCAATCCATTTATATCTGACATGGTATAACTGTTGTTAGTCTCG
The DNA here is from genome assembly GCA_026074375.1 of Tanacetum coccineum. Classification (NCBI taxonomy): domain Eukaryota; kingdom Viridiplantae; phylum Streptophyta; class Magnoliopsida; order Asterales; family Asteraceae; genus Tanacetum; species Tanacetum coccineum. The sequence continues at coordinate 10,883 of BQNB010024060.1, forward strand.
ATCTCGAACTAGTGAGAGCTAATCACCGAAACGGGGGTTGTCAATCCCCAATAGATCTATTTTATAACATTCGCGCTCACCCTCCAAGTGATTTACAGTTCATGAAACCTAAGCTAATCCGTAATTATTCGAGTAAAAGTCAAGTATGTGTTTACGTCCAAAAAGTACCAATATTGTATCTCATCGCATGACAAGTAAGAAGTGCATAAAATCCAATTTGTAATCAACCTGTAATTGCATTTGTAAAAACATGCTGTTCTCACCCAAAAACTTATAAACGAAATCATGTAAAAACGTTGGGGTTATTGTATATCACCTCGAGTGAGCTAATATCAAGTATATCACGCAAAATGCGTCCGATAATCGCCGAATGCAACCTAATCCAATATAGGTCGTATGAGTACTCGAGTATGTTGTCTAACAACTACCATATATAATCCTATTTAGTTATCATCATACTATCGTTCGGGCTATCATAATTAAGAGGTCATGACATGACGTACGAGGAGCTAGGATACTTTAAATCGTAAATCCAACAACTCGTCAATACGTCATCCGAAGAGGCTCATTATAGCAATTCCCTAGTAATATGCACTTTGGTAACTATAAACATATATATTCTATTAGTATATCACCATCTATTCGTTTTATAGCTCGAAATCATCATTTATAAGTAAAATGTTTATAATTACGCACTTTTAGTAAAATACATAACTTCGTCGTTTTTAGTCTTGTTTCTCGCGTTTCTTATGCCCACGCTTTGCTTGTAACGATGATTTGATCATAAAAAAATCACATTTTTTGGTTTTCATGATTCTTATGTGAATAGTGATTTTGTGTTCATCACAGCTATAAACTCGTTTTTAGTTTTAATTAGCCCGAAAAACTTGTAAACGTCGTATCTTATTTGTTATAGCTCCGTTTTTAGCGATTCTTTCGAGCACGATCTCGAAATTAAAAGTTTTATCATATTATTTATGTTTTACATAGTTAAGTTTATGCATGGAATCAGTAAACTTTATAAAAATAGTTTTATAAAAGTATTAACTATCGTAAACTTGTAAATAGCGTATCTTCTTCGTTATTAATCGGTTTTTCGAGTTCTTTATGACCCCTCGATCCTTGTGACATGTAGTATTTTATAAAAGTATAAAATACATATGTAATTTTTCGAATACAAACAGCCCCCTAAGATAAATTTCTCAAAAAGTGTTTAAAACTTGTTTTTAGAACTTTTTAGCTTTACCACTTTGTTACAAATCCATTAGAACCCTTAATATCTTATGTCTTACATATATTAGGTCCATTAGGTCATGTTTTGTCCAAGAGTTCAAGATAACAAGTGTTCTAATCTCACTTTTAATCAAAACCCATTAAAGAAACCCTAAATGGTGATTTAGCTAAATAAAACATATGAACACATAAAATCATACTTAGATAACCTTAATGATAAGTAGTATGATGACCAACACAATCTAAACCCTTGTTTGGATCACAAATCCAAGCTTTCAAGTATGAAAACCCTAATATTCCATTCTTTGCTTCAACACTTGTAAATGTTAACACTGCTTGACAACACTCTTAGAGGTCCTTAGGAATGATGTGTGTATGTTTGTATAATTGGTAGAAAAATTTGTATGGATTGTGTAAAGGGGTGTTTTTGAGCCGTGGCATGTATAGAGAGAAATGGGAGAGATTTTTGTGTTTTACACCTTAGGAATGTGTTTTGTATGTTTTTCTTACTAGTTAAGCTTTATTAGGCTTTACTAAGGTTAAGAAACTATGTTATTAACTAGGGTTAAGTTAAATAGGGTTAAGTTAAGGACAATATTCTAAAAGATATTTTAGATAAATATCTAATAATTTCTTATTATATATCTAATAAATATCTTATAATATCTGCATCATATTCTTGTAAATATCTTGTTAATTAAATGCGAGCTATGACCAAGGTTGAGGAACAAAGATGACACGGTTCATAAAATGATATTTTATGATCATAAGAATAATAGCGAGACATGTCGTAAATTTTTACGATGCTCAAAACGATTAACGAATGCACGATCAACCGTTGACTGGCTAAAACGTCAAAATAAAAAATTATCAATTCTTCTCCATTTTTTTCATAATAATATCGAAAATATTATTAACGCAATAAAATTTTAAATGTTGACGCTCGTTCACGGGAAACTCGTAATTAATATTTATGACATCGGGCACGCAATCGTCGTACAATGACCTAAAACACGGGGTGTTATAGAAACCATCAGCAGCCAACCCTAGTCCAACATTTCTTGGCTCTTTTGCAAAATCCGGATACTTGGTGTCAAAGTTCTTCCATGCTCTACCATCAACCGGGTGTTGCATCTTACTAGGCTCCGTACACTTTCCAGTAGCATGCCAAATCATTTCCTTTGCAGTGTGACTAGACTTGTACAAACGTTGTAGTCTAGGTATGATCGAAAAAGCTAAAGCAAACCTTATTAGGAACTTTCTTCCACGGGTGTGTTACTGTCTTTCTCATCGTACTGTATTACACACGGGGCAGAAATGTGTTACTGTCTTTCCATCTACTCGTATTACACACCGGACAGAAATCCAAATCTTTGTTATTGTCTCCCCGAAATAAGCAGCAATCGTGTTCACAAGCATGTATCGACTCGTACCCTAACCCGATCGTTTTAAATGTCTTCTTTATTGCATAGTATGACGGTGGGAGCTTGTATCCTTTACTGATGGGAAATACATTTTGGAAAAACTCTAACATTTCATTGAATATAGAATCAGTCAATCTACCTTTAACCTTAAAATAGGTAAACTTTGCCATAAAGTCTAATCGAGTCACATAGTCACAACCGGGGTACAGCTCCTCGTTGGCACTGGCATATAACTCTTCAAACTCGTTACGTGTAGCTTGAGTCGGTTCGTTACTTGTCTCACCAATATCTCCTTGAGTTGGCTCATTGTGTTCATTATTCGGAGGAATATAGCTAAGATCATTAAGTAACGCTGTCATGTCACTCATCTGAGGTTGTCTTGTGTTATCTATTACTGGCGGTGGCGGAGGAAGATCCGGTTCACCGTGGTGAACCCATGTTTTATAACCTAGGTCAAACTCATGTCTCATAATGTGGTCTGAAAGGTGTTTGATGGATACCCACAATATTGTTCGACAAGACTTGCATGGACATCTTATTTTCCTAGCACTATTCACTAACGGCTTGCAATGATCGATGAATTTTTCAAGACCGATATGAAATGCTCGTTCATGACGCTCTAAAAGTGTCCAACTCTTATCATCGATTACCATAACTGCGTTTTATCGATACATTTAGTTATTATATGCAACTTAATTAAACACATTCAAACGAGATGTTTTGTTCACCTAGTGCAACTATGGAAGGTAATCCTAACCCACTCTTTGAATGATTCGTCTCATATATGAATGCGTATAACCGATTTACTATTTTTGAAAATTTCGGCATCATTTCTCCTCAACTCCCCAAATATGTGTTTAAAGACATATTCGTAGGAGTAAAGGAGAAACTCTGTCGAAATCATCTCAAATAGTAAACCAATTATACGTATTCATATCCTAAATGAGACAAAACATTCAAAAAGCAGTCCCAAACTGGGGACTTTCCAAAATTAATTTCTAATAAATTAATTTCGAACGGGTTTTCTATAGGATGATTAAATTCAGATGGGGATTTTCCGAAATTAATCACTAAAATCCTAAAATCCTAAACACATATACATTTAATGAAGGAACAAACATCAAATTATATCAAATTATCAACATAAGGAGTGTTTGGATTTGCGTTTTACAGTGTCAAGGAGTGTTTGGATTTACGTTTTACACTAGCAATCACAATAAACATTCCCCGATGACATGTCCCTGGGGAAACAAACTAGGATAAAAAAATATAACATACAACTTATTTAAACACATTCAAACGAGGAATACAAGATGTTTTGTTCACCTAGTGCAATATGAAGGCCAATCCTACCCACTCTTTGAATGATTCTCTCATATATGAATGCGTATAACGATTTACTATTTGAGGAAAATTTCGGAGCATTTATCCTCAACATCCCCAAATATGTGTTTAAAATACATATTCTTAGGAGTAAAGGAAACACTGTCGAAATCATCTCAAATATTAACCATTATACCTTCATTATCCTAAAATGAGACAAAACATTCAAAAAGCAGTCCCAAACTGGGGACTTTCCAAAATTAATTTCTAATAAATTAATTTCGAACGGGTTTTCTATAGGATGATTAAATTCAGATGGGGATTTTCCTAAATTAATCACTAAAATCCTAAAATCCTAAAATCCTAAAATCCTAAAATCCTAAACACATATACATTTAATGAAGGAACAAACATCAAATTATATCAAATTATCAACATAAGGAGTGTTTGGATTTACGTTTTACACTAGCAATCACAATAAACATTCCCCGGCGACATGTCCCCGGGAAAACAAACAAGGATAAAAAAAATATAACATACTGTTGTTGATTGCCAAACGGCTATGGACTCGGCTGTTGTTGGCTCGGTCTCGTTGTCGGCTCGGTGGATTGCCCGCTGTTGAATGCCAAACGGCTGTTGACGGCCAAACGGCTATGGACTCGACTGCCAAAATTATAATAACACACTATTAATCAAAAATGAATTATACCTCAACTTGTTATAAAAATTCAACTAAACCTTTATTAATCAAAAACGAAAATTCATCACCACCAATAATTAAACTTGTTTAGAGGGCTAGAAAAAGAAGATATAGAATTATCATTTAGAGGATTAAGGAAAGAATTATGTTTATAGGAAGAGAAGGGTTTTGTATAAGAAAAATGTTTTTTGGTGTAAACTGTGAACCCAGATGTTCTTGCTGCAAAATCGCCAAGGAGATGAGTTTTGTATAAGAAAAATGTTTTTTGGTGTAAACTGTGAACCCAGATCTGTTATTGTGATAGAAAGAATCCCCGGCGTCATGTCGCTGGGGAAAGTCTCAACTTTGTCGTTTAGACCTTATGGCGCGATAACGAAAATTTGGGGGGCCCTTTACGAAATTTTAAAGGGGTTTATTAAAACGATACCATGGCAACATGTCGCCGGGGAAAATCTTTAATTAAAAATTATTTTCATTTATAATTATATATTTTATAAATAATAATAAAAAGTTTTTTATTATTGTTTATATAATGATTTGGTTTCTCGGTTTGGTTTGGTTTCTCGGTTCATTCCGGTCGACTCATCCGGTCTGGTCGGTTTGGTTTCTCGGTTCATTCCGGTCGAGTTGATATGCTATGGTTATACATTAGATGTTCAACGGATGAGTCGATATGGTATGGTTGTACATTATACGTTCAACGGATGAGTCGATTTGTTATGGTTGTACATTAGAGGTTCAACGGATGAGTCGATATGTTATGGTTATACATTAGAGGTTCAACGGATGAGTCGATATGTTATGGTTATACATTAGAGGTTCAACGGATGAGTCGATATGTTATGGTTGTACATTAGAGGTTCAACGGATGAGTCGATATGTTTTGGTTATACATTAGAGGTTCAACGGATGAGTCGATATGTTATTATGTTTTGTTATTCATAGACTTCGAACGGTTGATCGATATGTAATGGCGTGTACATATAGAGGTCAACGGATGAGTCGAAATGTTTTGGTGATACTTAAGTTCAACTGATGAGTCGATATTGTTATGGTTAACAATAGAGGTTCACTGATGAGTCGAATAAGTTATTGTTATACATTATGACGTTCAACGGATGAGTACGATATGTATGTTGTACATTATAGGTTCAATCGGATGAAGTGTACAAATATGATTAGGGTTAACATTAGAATTTCAACGATGAGTATCGATATGTTTTTAATGGTAAGGTTTTTTATACATTAGACGTTCAAGGGATGTATTCAATATGTTAACGGTTATACATTAGAGGTTCAATCGTATGAGTCGATATGTTTTGGATATACATTAGACGTCAATGGATGAGTCGACTATGTTATGTGTATGGTTATACAATTAGACGTTTCAACGATGAGTTGATCTATTTAATAGGTTTACATTAGAGGTACAATGGAATGAGTCGATATGTTATGGTATACATTAGAGGTTCCAACGGAATGAGTCGATATGATAAAGTTGTATAATTAAGAGGTTCAACAGATTATTCTGCGGATTTTGTAATGGGTTATACATAGAGATTCAACGAAAGAGATTATCGATATGTTTATGGTTTATCATTAGAGGTCTCACATGAGTCGACATATGTATTGTTATACATTATACGTCAACGGATGAGTCGATATTGTATAAGGATTGTGTGACATTAGGTTTAGGTTCAATGGATGAGTCGATAAGTTATGGTTATATAATAGGAGGTTCCACGTATGAGTCTGATAGTTATGGTATGAACATTAGCAGGTTCAACTTACGTCGTCGATATGTTATGGTTATACATTAGACGTCAACGGATGAGTCGAATATGTTATGGTGTACAGTAGAGGTTAAACGATGAGTCTGGTAGGCCGTTCTAAGTTATGATTATACATAGACGTTAAACGATGAGTCAATAAGTTATGGGATGGCTTACATGAGCCCCCGTTCAACGGATGGATTCGATATGTTGTGGTAAGACGTTAGAAGTCAACGTGATGAGTCGATTATAGTTATGGTTGTACATTAGAGTTCAACGTATGAGTCGATATGTTATGGTACAACAAATTAGAACATTCAACGGATGAGTCGAATAATTTTGATGGTTGTACATTAAGGTTCAACGGATGGAGTCGATATGTATGGTTAAACATTAGACGTTTCATACGGAATGAGTCGATATGGTATGGTTATCCATTAGACGTTCAAGCGATTGAATTCGATATCTGGTATGAGTTATACATTAGAAGGTTCAACATGAGTCTATATGTTATGGTTATACTTAGAGGTTCCAACGGATGAGATCTATATGTTTTGGTTATACAGTATAGGGTCAGGCGGGCGTGATTTCGATATTATTAATGGTTATAATACTTTAGACCGATTCAACGAGACGAGTCGATATGTTATGGTTATACATTCGACGTTCAACGGATAATTCGAGATACTCCCACCAAATACTCCTCCAAATACTACCAAGCAAAATTACTCCGCCAATACTCCCTCCAAAAACTTGCGCCAAATACTCTCGCCAAAAACTCTTTTATACCATAAAAGCAGATACTATCACAACCACAAACATATCACACACTCTTACCATCACAACCACAAAAAGATGGTGAAGATGGTACCACATGAAGCTTTTGCGTGTAGTTGTGCAGAAGGAGATGTAGTTCTCCGACAATCGTATAAACCTAAGAGTTACGGTAAACTATAATATGCATGTCCAAAATCAAAGGTGAACAATCAAATGTTTTTTATTTGTGTAATATATAAATATTCTGGTTAGTTGTTAAAAGAATTGATTTCTTTACTATTTAACAGCCTCCGAAACATTTTGGATGTGGATTTTTTTTATGGAAAGAGACCCGACTTCGTCAATTGATGAGTTCTCCTGGAGCTCCATCTGCAGGACCTTCAACACCTCCAAGCTATTCTTCAGGACCTTCAACACCTCCAAGCTATTCTTCAGGACCTTCAACACCTCCAAACTATTCTCCAGGATCTTCAAGAAATGCAGAGTGCTCAAACTGCAAGCACTTGCGTGGAAAGATAAGTGTACTCAAGGCAACAATGGATATGCATATGCATCCGGAACAACACACAGTTAATTCGGCTGCACTATTTCACGAAGTTCTTAATGAAATGGAAAAACTTGATTTGGAGTAGTTTGTCATTTGCAATGTGCAATGTAATTCGTATGATTTGGAGTAGTTTGTCATTTGCAATGTAATTCGTATGTTTTTTATTGTATGTGAAGACTTTGTTTAAACTTTTATGATATGAATGTGTTTATGTATAACGATATCACCTCGACATGCCAATGGTACAAACATGAACACACCTTAAAAACGTATCTATATTTTTTGTTAAAATATACGGAATATCGGACCGAAACGAACCTAAAAAACGTAGTTTAATTAAAAGTCAACAAAGTCAAACACTATCCCCGGCGACATGTCGCCGGGGAAACTGTCCAAAAAACCAGAAGCCCAATTTCGTAATATAAAAGCCCAAACCAATTGACACTATTAACCAATATTGTTAGTCAACGTGGTATCCCCAGCGACATGTCGCTGGGGAAAAGTGTGTCCACGTCACTTCAAACGTAATTAACACTAACAAGTGAATTTAAATTTTTTTAATTAACAAGTGAATCCCCAGCGACATGTCGCCGGGGAAAAGTAAGCGGGAAAAATTCCCGCCACGTTTTACGTAGAAATATTTGGTCAAAATTTAACGACATTATCCCCGGCGACATGTCGCCGGGGAAAACTTCCGAATTCTTTGACTAAAAAGTCTACGAGAATTGGTGCCACGTAGGACCCATTTTTGTCGTTTAGCGCATATTCCCCAGCGACAAATGTCGTCGGGGAAAATACCGTCACCTGTTCCCCTTTTTCTTGTAGTGTTTATTTATTCACGATAAGATATGAATCGAACAATACCTTTCTAGACGAGTACTCATATTTCACTCGAAACAACAGCTGTAACATGCATGCATGTATGCATTCTTTAATACCCACAATTTTGAAGGTATAAATACTTCACTCTTACCAATTAGTATCAGCATCAACTCATCAACTATATCTTCAATCACTAATTCTTCTCACGAAATGACTCCAATTCGGTTTTTGCTACTTTTGTTCTTTGTGTTATCCATATTTCATGTTTCTTTCGCGACGAGGGGCGATCTCACCTGAGTTCTGTTCGTGACTCGTCTAACTTACTTAGGTACCACAATGGTCCTCTCCTAAGTGGAAATATCTCTCTTAACCTCGTTTGGTATGGCAACTTTAAGCCGTCTCAAAAGGCCATTATCTCCGATTTCATCACCTCGTTATCATCCGCATCCCACCAGAAACCCTCCGTAGTCACATGGTGGAAAACATCCAAAAAATACCACAACAAATTGTCCAAACCCGTGTCGCTGTCCACCAAGCTTGGAAAACAAGTATCTGACCCGAAATACTCCTTTGGGAAGTCATTATCCGACAACCACCTTGTTAAACTTGCTTCAAAGGTTGCATCACCAAATGCTGTTACTGTAGTTTTAACAGCTAATGATGTGGCAGTTACACGTTTTTGCTCTGGTCAGATCGGGACAACATAGTTTCTGCATTAGCAAAATTCGGATACATCCATGGAAACGGAAGGAAATATAATTTCCAAGTATATTTGGTTGGAAACCGAGACACAATGTCCAGGTCCATGTTGCATTGGCCGCTTCCCATCAACCTAATAACGTACCTCAGGGTGCACCATAGATCGCAACCCAATAATGATGTGGGTCTAGATGGTATATATGGTGATTAATTTGGCTAGCTTATTGGCCGGTACGGCTACAAACCCTTTTGGGAATGGATATTATCAAGGGGACGCGAGTGCACCATTAGAGGCTGCATCCGCGTGTCCAGGAGTATATGCTGGTGGACTCAACTACGGGTGCAAGTTATAATGCACATGGCACGAACGGAAGAAAGTATTTGGTTCCTGCTATGTATGACCCATCCACTTCAACCTTGTTCAAACTTTGTGTCCTAAGAATTAAAATCAAAGACCCAACGGGCATTTGGGTCCCATGTATGGAGGTTTTACCCTCACTAGCAAGGTCTCATGTCGAGTCTTGTCTAGGGCATAGGGTTTCCTTCGCGTAAGTGTAAAGGGAAGGTTGCCATTGCCTTCTGGGCTGGACCCAACCTGGTGTGGTGGGCTCGCTACGCCTCTGGGCTAGGGCGGCCATGTAGCCACAAATTGCCGTTCCAAAAAAAAGAAGTAAAATCAAATATGTACAAACGAAAATATGAAAAACAGTAATGATATGTGTAGTGGTTATATGTATATATTCATTCATTCTCTGTTTGTAGGATCTTAAGAAGTATATATCAAATAAAAATGGTTATTCTATTAAAGGCATAACATGTTAAATTTTACTATCTATTTCATTTCAACTAGCTTTTTCTTTTTTATATAGTCTGACACCAACTAGACGTACCGGCCGAGTGAGTTTGGGTAATAGGCAAGGACGGAATCACCCATGGAATTATGCGGCCTATTGTTAATTTTGGTTAAAAACCTCGATTATTCCTAAATGCACCTGATCCAAAAGATTTGTGTTTCTCGTATTGTACAATTTTACGTAAATGCACCTGGTCAAATATTGTCCTTGTTCCATCCCTAGTAATAAGTCAAAACGAGTTCAGGTCAAATGAGCCACTATGTAAAACAGGTCGAACAGGTACGAATCAAGATTGCCGTCTCTATTAAAAATAGTGATCACCATTGTAGATTTGGAATTTTGGATTTGGCTTTGACATTGGCTCTTCTTTTAAGTTGTAGCTAGTTTTAATTCACAACACCATTATTGAGGCCTAAAGAAAAGTTATGATCATGTATACTACACTTAAATCACTCTCAAGTTCTAGCTAGAAAAAGAGTTACCTATGACGAATTTGTATTATGTACATCAAAATAGGGCGGGAGTATTAGACAATGAATAAATATGAAAAACAGTAATGATATGTGTAGTGGTTATATGTAAATATTCATTCATTCTCTGTTTGTAGGATCTTAAGAAGTATATATCAAATAAAAATGGTTATTCTATTAAAGGCATAACATGTTAAATTTTACTATCTATTTCATTTCAACTAGCTTTTTCTTTTTTATATAGCTTTTTCTTTTTTCTTTTTCAAGGGGTTCACGGAAACGGATGTTTATCGTCTATTGTAATTATTTGTTGAAAATCCCGATTTTTCTAAAATGAATTGTGTCACATGAGTACATGTCTTGTTTAGTTAATCAACTTAAATGTCAAAAGAAATACTTGTCTTGTTCAGTTTTATTTTCTTTAGAGTGCTCGGTACCCTGGCTGGTATGGGTGGCGTCATACCAACAGCCGAGGGTGTTCAACGGCGCACCATACCGTGGTTGGCACCATGGCTGCTCGCGCCATGGTTACCAGCCTACGCGGTTGGCAATTTTTTTTAGTTTTGTGTTTATGTGTGTGTGTTTTATGTTTGTGTGTGTTTGTTTTTGTGTTTTTTTTGGGGTTTGTTGCAAGTGTTTTTTTATATAACTTGCAGGGAAGGAGACGAGCAGGAAGAAGGAGACAAGGTATAGCTTTTTTTATTTTATTTTAAATTTATTTTTACCTTAAACTTTATTACTCCCTCCGTCCCATATTAAGTGTCCATTTTTGACTTTTTGAATTCTTTTTTCATAAACTTTGACCGTAAATATTTTTCTTTATGTTATATAATGCTTACTGAAAATTATACCAATGAAAAATACATTCAAAACTCTATCCATTCATATATTTTGCATTGAGTATCATATAACATAAGAAGAAATAATTAAGGTCAAAGTTGAAGAAAAAAGACTTTTAAAAGTCAAAAATGGACACTTAATATGGGACGGAGGGAGTATTATATAAGTTGACATTACTAGTTTCTCATAGTTTTTTTCTTACACTGTAATTGATTAAGCACCCCTGAATATGATTGCTATTGATGTTGGATAAATGAATCCTGTTCGAGTTACTAGTTAGATGAGTTGATTGACCTGTGTATTGATGTATTGAACGGCCCTGATGCTGGCAAAAAATGGCATTTTGCTACTTTTTAAGATATGCTAGTTTAGTTTTAATTTTATCATTTTGTTTAACAAGAATTTACTCTTTATAAAAAACCTACCTTACGTGGGTAGGTTTTTTTAACAAGTAACTACTCACTATAGAACTGAAAACATTCCATAAAATATTGACTTTAAATTTATACAGTTTTACTCATTTGACTTTTAATCTGGACTGAATTTCAGATGATGAGAATTAGGATGTGCAAGTTTAGTATAGACTACTCATTTTCCTTCTGACATACGCAAAATAATTTTTGTCTCCTAATTACTCTTATCTTGTAAACTTTAGGAAAAGAATGCCATTTTCATATCTGGAACCGAAGCAGGAAAGATATCGGAAGAAATTCAAAACGTTGAGAAGCGTAGAATTGTCAAAAGCACTTTCTGCAATGAAAGAAGCTCCAAGAGTCACCTGCATGGTTTGAATAAATGAATCTCTTGCAACTTTGTTGCCTGTGAAACCTTGATTATGGATACGAGTAAAACTAATTAAATACTTTGGTGCAGATTATTCTTGATGTGCCAACTGTGGGTGGACCCCTAATGTTTGTCGACATGGCTGGGTCTGAAAATATTGAACAAGCTGGTACATATTTGTTGACGAAAAATATGTATAGTGCTTATGATGGATCAACTGTTTTACCATCTCCATATATCTCGTCAGAGTTTAGCTTTCTTTAGACATATAAAAAGGTCTGCGAGAAGTGGTTTTCTCGAATATGCCAGCCTATGATGAATGTTAGGATGAACCTGCAATGTCATGATACCATAATTCATTACTGTGGTCTGCGTCTGCACGAGCTCAAAAACTTTGTCGCTTCATCTATGAAGTACTAGTTGGATACCCGCGCATAGCGGCGGCAATAAAAATTGCTAACCCAACTTGCTCCGCAATTCCCTACCCGCTTAGAGAATTCGTTTGTTTGAGTTTCCGTAGCTTTCCCGCAACATCATATTTGAAGGTTGAGGCCCCTCTTTCTATTATATATATGTGACTGTAGTTTAGATGATATAAGTAAAAGGAGACTTTTGTGAATGAAAAGGAGCTACTTCATTAACTAAAAGCAAAGGGCTATATATAGCCTTACAAAGAAACGTGATAAACCTTAAAACAAGGAACACACTACCTACTGGTCATGGTTGTAACTGACCACTACTATCCTTAATACTCGGTCCAATTCCAAGACTAAGTTCATCAATGACTTTTTACCATTAATCAATTCAAATATAAAATTACTAAAATACCTTTAATACTAAAATTACTTAATTTCATTCAAGATTAAATGCCAACATTCACCCCCCTAAAATCTTGAATTCATTCAAACTCAACGCCGGTTCTTCATCTTGGAGTAAGTTAGCTTTGTCTTTGTCTTTTCCACTTTGAGCACATCATAGCTAAGTGCCCCAATACTTCTCCACAATCATAGCACCGGAATACCACCTTTGTCACCACTGACCTCTTCCCTCCTTCCTCCGAGTCCCCTTCCACCTCTCTCAAAGTTTCTTCCACGTCCTCTTCCACGTCCACTACTTTCACCATACGTTTGGTCACTTGCTAACATGAGTTGATCTTGCTCTCCATCCTTTGCTTCAAGACTTTGAAGCCTTTCTTCATAAGCTTTAACCCTTCCAACTGCTTCTTCAAATGGCATAGTTTCGAGATCAGAATATTGCTCAATGGGAGCAACAATTGGCAAGTACTTCTTTGGAACCGAATTCAGAAACTTTCTTACAATCACCTCCTCTTCTAGGGTTGAACCAAGACTTTTAAATTTGGCAACGATACCACTTATCTTGCCCGCAAAGTCATTGATTGATTCATTGTCATTCATCTTTAGCATCTCGAGTTCGTTTCTTAAAATTTGCAATCTACGCCTGTTTAGCAACCCATCGCTCCTATGGTACCGGAACCTTGTATTGATTCCCAAACATCTTTTGCGCATTCTTGTGTTTAGAAAACCTGCAAAAGAACATGTCTCCGCAAGGTTTGAAAAATATACCTTTAAGTGGAATAGTTTTCTTCTCATCAACCTCATCCTCAGTAATAGCATCCCAATGTCCATATGCCCTTAACACAGTTTCAATCATAATAGACCAAGTGGTATAATTAGTCTCGGTTAAACCAGGACATTGAAACGGAACAGTAGTACCTTGCTCACGAACCACAATTTCTTTTGATGCCTTTGTCATTCTTCTCTCTTTGTGATAAAACTTTCTATCGTCTTTAATTTGAATATTCGGTCCCTTGTATTCAATATCTTTCTCCTTCGGATCTTCGGTCTTTTCGTGTGCGTACATTGGTCTACCGTCTTATGGTCTACTTTCTGTCTTCAGGCACACGCGGTCACGGTACTCGTTCCTTGGTGCCTCTTCGGTATCGGTCTGAACTTTCACTCGGTCTCGTCATTCACGTCCTGAGCTTCCTTCTGCAATTCACATGAACATGCTACTTTTTCTCCTATATGGGCCCAATCCTAGCTCTGATACCAAATGAAGGTTGAGGCCCCTCTTTCTATTATATATATGTGACTGTAGTTTAGATGATATAAGTAAAAGGAGACTTTTGTGAATGAAAAGGAGCTACTTCATTAACTAAAAGCAAAGGGCTATATATAGCCTTACAAAGAAACGTGATAAACCTTAAAACAAGGACACACTACATCTGGTCATTTTTAGTAACTGATCCACTTATCCTTAATACTCGTCCAATCCTAGACTAAGTTCTATCATATGACTTTTAACCATTATCAATTCAAATACTAAATTAAACTAAAACTTTAAATACTAAAATACTTATTCCATCTCCAAAGATTAAAGCGCCAACAAAATTAACATCATTCTCGCGCATTGTATAAAGACTCACTACATTCTCTTACGCCATCCAAACATTGTCTCCAAAAGTATACGTATATCTTTAACGAACCAAGTTTAGTATTCAAATTAAAGTTAAGTTGTTAAAATATTCAAAATAACCCCACATAAAAATGTGAAGAACAAAAAAATTATAGGAAATATATAAAATAGATGTTGAATTAAAGATCACGACAATTTATAAAATAACTGGAGAAATTAATTCATAAAAAAAATAAATAGATAAAATAGATAATGTCCAATTGAAAATAAAAAAGATTTTTTTTAATTAAGAAGTACACCATTCACTCTATGAAGTATTTTCTACAAATAAGATGGATTGCGTCAAGATTGCACCTCCTTAACTAATATTTTTTGATGGACCCACATATAAATGTTAATATAATATGTAATAGATGATGGATCAACTGTTTTACCATCTCCATATATCTCGTCAGAGTTTAGCTTTCTTTAGACAAATAAAAAGGTCTGCGAGGAGTGGTTTTCTCGAATATGCCAGCCTATGATGAATGTTAGGATGAACCTGCAATGTCATGATACCATAATTCATTACTGTGGTCTGCGTCTGCACGAGCTCAAAAACTTTGTCGCTTCATCTATGAAGGATAAGTCAAGGACACAAGTAACGGAAAATTTACATAACTTGAACTCTAGGTTTCTTGAGATATCTCGAGAGTCTTACGGCATATGATCTTGTCTTTATGTAACCAGAGGCATTAATAGGGCTGCAAAAATGGGTATCAGGTGCATTTTTTACTCTATTTGAGGAAGAAAACCAAGATACGGGTGACAATGAAAGATTATGTCCTTTGTCTTGGATCCAAGGGCTTGTCACAAGGTCAACAAGAAAGTTGCTGCTCACTTCACACTTTTATTAGGTGTCTCACATGCATCCACGTATCCTTAGGAAAATGAGAATAAACTTTTACAAGTATCTAAAGCTTGTTGATGCTAGTTTAGGGTAGTATTCCATCAAGAGTCTGCTTGCTTGCTACTGGAGTAGTGATATTTCAGCTTACATGTTTAACTTGAGTAATAGCCCTTGTTAGCCTTTTTGCTAGCTACTATATCAAATCTGATTTTTAACTTTTTTGGGATCATATGAAATTTCATTCCTTATAGTTAGTTTTAGTGATTATTTTTTGATACTTTTTGATAATGTGAATGATTTTGTGATAATATGAGACATTAGCAATGTCTTGAAAACCGGATCTTTAATCGACCCGGTCAAGTTACCGGTTCGACCACCGAGTTAACCTGGTCTTTCACAACAAAAGAAATAAAAAATATTTGCAATGATAAAAAAAATAAAAATTATATAAATCTGATATGAATCATATTATTATTCTCCTATTTATCTAGTTAGTAGATAAGTATTAGTATTATCTTATTAGATAATGATTAGGAATTAGAGTTTTCTTAGGAATGGAGTCTTGTTTAGTACTACCCCTGTCTCATAATTATAGTCCAGTATTGACTTTTGAAGTCTTTATTTTCCAACTTTGACCTTAAATATGTTTGTTTGTGTTATATAATATTTGATGAAAATTATACCAATGAATATACATTTAAAACTCAATCCATTCATATATTTTGCAACAAATTTTATATAACACAAAAAATAATACGTAAGGTCAAAGTTATAAGATAAAGACCGCAAAAATCAATAGTGGACAATAATTATGGGACGGAGGGAGTAATCTATAAATAGGGCATTAGGGATGTAACTTTCATTATTATGTTGAATGATATTTCATAGTTGATTTGCATAATCAATTGGGGGGTCGGTTTATCTCATTAATATAAATCATCGGGGGGTCGGGTTATCCCGTTAATATAATCTATCTATCTTTTTCGTTCTTTTAATCTCTGTTATCGACCCGGTTCATATCAAATTGGTATCAGAGCTGTTTCGATTCTAGGGTTTCCAAAAAAAAATAAAAATAAAAATAAAACTGTTCATCGAACACTGTTCATCGGCTAGTGTTCATTGAAAAAAATGCTTTGGTGATTTGGAAGGAATGGCAGCAACCAAGAGCTTTGAGGATGGGTTAATTGAGGTTGAAAAGAGTATGTTTTATGCGGTTCATTAAAATGGAGGAGTGTGTTACACACATTCATCAAGAGTTCTCTTTGTGGTCTGATAAGCTCTTCAAATCAATAGAGGCTGTGGAAAAAGAAAAGAAGAGCAAATTGATACAGGCGACGATAAAAGAAAAGAAGAATTTGGAGCAACAAGTCCATTCATACTAACTACAACAAAATCGATGTTATAAAAGAAGAATGGAGGCAAAGTTGTTTTGGAAGAAGTTTGTGGTTGCATCGCGGCCAACTAAAAAACTGTGGATCTCGCTTGGTAAGAGGTTTGAAAGATTAAGTTTTCAAGAGCAGACTTATAGCAAAAGAGTTCCGCGTGGGCCTTGTATGACTGCATATCTACATGAAGAGATCGTGAGAAATTTTTATGACTACTACTTTTACTTGGTGTTTATAAGTGGGATTCAAAGAAGAACACGGGATTTGGGAATTCAGGATCATTCAAAGCAACACCTTGAGGACAAGGTGTTTTTGGGGGCGAGAGTATTGATAAGAATCATATTATTATTCCCCTATTTATCTAGTTAGTAGATAAGTATTAGTATTATCTTATTAGACAATGATTAGGAATTAGAGTTTTCCTAGGAATGGAGTCTTGTTTAGTAATCTATAAATAGGGCATTAGGGATGTAACTTTCATTATGTTGAATGATATTTAATAGTTGATTTGCATAATCAATTGGGAGGTCGGTTTATCTCATTAATATAAACCATCGGGGGGTCGGGTTATCCCATTAATATAATCTATCTATCTTTTTCGTTCTTTTAATCTTTGTTATCGACCCGGTTCATATCAAAATCATGGATATACCATATATTAAGCCTAAAAACTATTTATTTACAAATATAATATGTACAAATAAAATTACGTTGCAAGCATATATGATTAGCTTGCTTTATTAGTAAAAAACACGAAATATATCAAAAACTGGTCGGGTCTCGAGAACCGGGTTGACCCGGGTCACTTCAAACCCGACGGGTCTTACTGGGTTTCGAAAATATATAACTCGGTTTAATTTGACTCATTTTTTTAACAGCAACCAGTTGAACCGGCCGGGTCGAATCGGGTTTGAAAACATTAGACATTAGAGTTAGGTTCAACAGAACACAAGAGATATTAGGCCTATAGGATGCTTACGTTAGATTTGCGATGTATATGAGAGCTGTTTCAAATATCACATGAGATATTCTAAAGAAAGTAAGAAAGTTAACAGGCACGGATACCCGTCTAACTTCTATGAAATATATAATGTGACATAACATAAGAAAATGTGCATTTAACTATTATTTTTGAATATATATAATCAGACATAAATGATGTTTACTTTTGGTCATTTTATTGCTTTATCACTTGTGATATAACTCATATGTGAAATACCAGAATTAGTTTTACATTTTCTTGCTTTATCACCTATGATATTACTCATATGTAAAATACTAGAATTAGAGTCACATTATATTGTTTTGTTACATGAGATATTACTCTTAAGTAGCTAAGAACAACAATTTAAATACTATTCATCTTCCTTACAGTGTTATATCACAAGAGATAAATAAGTGTCACTTACAAACTCCAAATAAATAAGAAGGAAGTGGACTATGAAAAAAAAACTTGACGTATTGTCAAAATCAAACAAGTGTTGCATTAGTTTAGCATTGCTTTTAAGCAAAATCACAATTCGCTTAAATAGGCTTAACCCTTTTATTCCTAATAACAGTATAATATCACAAGTGATTGATAACATTGATTACATGTTAAAATTTCAAAAAAAAATCACAAAACTTTTGAGCAAAATTTCATTCTTAAGCAACCCTGAACCGATAATAAAAAAATTATGTGCTTGTCTATTGCGACGAAAGGCACAAAAATCATCTTGCCCCTGAAAAATATTTAAATTGTCGTTCTTAGTCACTTAGAGTAATATCTCAAGTGATATAGTCAGACATGAGTGATGTATATTTTTGATCATTTTATTGCTTCATCGCCTATGATGTCTACTTTTGGTCATTTTATTGCTTTATCACTTGTGATATTACTCATATATGAAATACTATAATTAGTTTTATATTTTCTTGGTTTAACACCTATGATATTACTCATATGTAAAATACTAGAATTAGTGTCACATTATATTGTTTTATTACATGAGATATTACTCTTAAGTAGCTAAGAACGACAATTTAAATACTATTTATCTTCCTTACAATGTTATATCACAAGAGATAAATAAGTGTCACTTACAAATTCCAAATAAATAAGAAGGAAGTGGACTATGAAAATAAAAAAACTTGACGTATTTTCAAAATCAGACAAGTGTTGCATTAGTTTAGCATTGCTTTTAAGCAAAATAACAATTCGCTTAAATAGGCTTAACCATTTTACTCCTAATAATAGTATAATATCACAAGTGATTGATAACATTGATTACATGTTAAAATTTCAAAAAATAATCACAAAACTTTTGAGCAAAGATAATAAAAAAATATGTGCTTGTCTATTGCGATGAAAGGCACAAAAATCATCTTGCACCTGAAAAATATTTAAATTGTCGTTCTTAGTCACTTAGAGTAATATCTCAAGTGATATAGCCAAACATGAGTGATGTATATTTTTGCTCATTTTATTGCTTTATCACATATGATGTTCACTTTTGGTCATTTTATTACTTTATCACTTGTGATATTACTCATATGTGAAATATCAGAATTAGTTTTACATTTTCTTGCTTTATTACCTATGATATTACTCATATGTAAAATACTAGAATTAGTGTCACGTTATATTGTTTTGTTTCATGAGATATTACTCTTAAGTAGCTAAGAATGACAATTTAAATACTATTCATCTTCCTTGCAGTGTTATATCACAAGAGATAAATAAGTGTCACTTACAAATTCCAAATAAATAAGAAGGAAGTGGGCTATGAAAATAAAAAACTTGACGTATTGTAAAAATCAAACAAGTGTTGCATTAGTTTAGCATTGCTTTTAAGCAAAATAACAATTCGCTTAAATACACTTAACCCTTTTATTCCTAATAACAGTATAATATCACAAGTGATTGATAACATTGATTACATGCTAAAATTTCAAAAAAATGACAAAACTTTTGAGCAAAGTTTCATTATTAAGCAACCCTGAACCGATAATAAAAAGTTATGTGCTTGTCTATTGCGATGAAAGGCATAAAAATCATCTTGCACCTGAAAAATATTTAAATTGTCGTTTTTAGTCACTTAGAGTAATATCTCAAGTGATATAGCCAGGCATGAGTGATGTATATTTTTGCTTATTTTATTGCTTTATCACCTATGATGTTTACTTTTGGTCATTTTATTGCTTTATCACTTGTGATATTACTCATATGTGAAATACTATAATTAGTTTTACATTTTCTTGTTTTATCACCTATGATATTACTCATATATAAAATACTAGAATTAGTGTCACATTATATTGTTTTATTACATGAGATATTACTCTTAAGTAGCTAAGAACGACAATTTAAATACTATTCATCTTCCTTACAGTGTTATATCACAAGAGATAAATAAGTGTCACTTACAAATTCCAAATAAATAAGAAGGAAGTGGACTATGAAAATAAAAAAACTGTTAGTGCAAATATTACGATATTCAATCTATACGATCTCTTTATGTTTTGATGATGACAAACATGTAGATTGTAATACGTAACGTAAAGTGCGCAAGTAACTCGTAATCACATATCATCAATGCATACATGCATCTACTTCCCTCGACGTCTCAAGTCCTCATCAACACTGACATTTGCTTGCACCCGACGTAAATCACGTAAGGTATGTACAAACAATATTAAACTTGTAGGATTATCAAAGAAATAACCTTTTGTCTTAAACTTTATATTTTCGTAAATATAACAAAACTATTTCTCAAAAATTATTTAGACAAATTATTTTTGAATTATAAAGAAATGTTTTATTTGGTAATTATTTTAAATTTCAAAATCTGGTCATTTCCCCCTAAAACAAGTGTCAGTTTCACCAGATAAACATTTCACCACAAGAAGACAAAAATAAGAGCGTCTGTCAAGGCGACCCTCTTAATTATGGAGGCCCCCATGGCGGCCCCTTAATATATCTGGGACCGCCGTTTTCTGACAGGCTGTTTTTAGCTCCTATAAATAGTAGGTCACTTCCAACTATTTTGACAACCCTTTTGCACGATTTTCTTTCAGTTCTTTCTCTCTCTAGATCTCACTAAGTCTCTCTAAATCTTTGATCATTCAACTTGGTTAATCTTGTTTAAATGTGATCAAATCTTCTATCCTTTCCTTCTTTCCTCAAGTGCAAGAGAAGAACTTCGGTCATCTTCAATATCCGAAGTTATGTAGTCTAGTTATTCCACTTGTTACATATAGATCGAGTCCATGTCTTCCATTCTTGTGTAGTTGTGTAGATCCAAATGATGCGCAAATTCGGACGGGTTGATAATGTGTCGGTTAGTATTTAGGCCTTAAAATACATTGATGAAGTGGTAGATTAGTTCTAGCTAAGATTAGGACTCGACATCTAGCTTAGTGTCAGAAAATATTGTAAGCGACGCGGTTTATGTGTTTAGGCCATAAAACACAAGGTTTGTTATGTTGGGCCACAAACATAACGGGTTTGGTTGTACCCGAAGAAGGATTCGACATCTAGCTTAGTGTCGGAAAATAATGTAAGCAATGTTATAAGGTTTTCTCCGCCGAAAGGGAGCTTGTTGATTAGTGAAGTAACTCTCGATTTGGATACTCGGGGAGTGGAATAGGGCGAAGAGGAGCTTCGTGACCGAACCACTATAAATCACCGTGTCCGGTTTGCATGTTCTTTTACCTTTCTCTTTACTTATGTCTTTACATTTATCGCTTTACTTTTACACTTGCATTGTGCTTATGATTGTGTGAATTGTTATTTATGTTGTGTTAGCCATAGTTGTTTAACTCTTTGTAGTAAACATTATGAGTGTGGATGTGTTGTTTGAATATGCGCTAGATATTGTAAATCTATTATCGACACTTCTCATATTGCATCAAACTTGATTGGTGATTTGATACAAATGATTTAATCCGAAAACCTCTTCTAAAGGCGATCCTATAAATCAGGCGCCCCCTGATGTACTAGGCGGCCCCCATATATTTATGGGACCGCCAAAAGAGAGTAAAGTAATGTTTAATCTAAAGTTTTGTTTAAAGCGAAAATACGTAATTCACCCCCACCCCCCCTCCCCTCCTATGATTTCCACAATTGGTTCAGGAGCCAAGTGCGCTCTATTTTCACGTCGCTCTAGTTTTCAAAACAAATAGTTTTAAAAATAGAGTACGATCCATGTATCAAATTACCCATGAAGGGGGATTTAATATGAAAGTGTTTTGTTGCTTGATTCGTACTAGTTTTGTTATTAAATATACTTCGTATACTAGCTTGAAGGAAAATTTTCTCAAAAGATCTTGGAAGTGTCAACTTATGTTTGTCTAAGTCAAAAGAGTAGAACTGATGTTTAAAACACAAAATTTACGTGTTGGAAAAACTTCTGAAAGTCCTGTGTTCCACAAATAAGTCACCAAATGTTTGTGTACACAAAACGTATTTTTGGGTCTCTGGTGGCGGTCCCATAAATGTTAGGGCGGCCCCCAAATATATTTGGGGGTCGTCTGTCTGTTTCGTCAGATTTTAGAAAACTTCTAAAAATAATATAAAATCAACCGTAAGTCCGTAGAAGTCATCTCACCCGCCATTTTAAAGATAATTGAGTCTAGTTTCATTTAAAATTAATTCCAAGTCATTATTCGAAACTAAAGTCAGTCATAAATGCAAAATACTACATAGCGGTCAAAACTTTATGTTTCGTTTTGACGTAAAACTTGCAGTTTGCCTTTTCTTTCAAATCAAGCATTTCTAGTCAATGTATCTTTGAAAAATGGTACATTATCTTTTCAAAACATTTATCTTGATTAATTTTTAAAATGGGAAGGAAATTATTTTATTTATGAATAAAATCAAGCGAGGTATACACCGTTGTATTTAATACACAAAACAATGACGAATATCTTTATGTGCATGCTAAATGATTACGTGTATTTACTTGTATCCTAATTTTGTTAATAGATATTATTAAGTGAGCGTTGCTACTTGTAATTGAGCTACTTACATATCTAAACATGTATGCCATGTACACTATTTATTTGTCAATAGTTTTCCGGATTATGCCTAATAGGAATTATGCTAGATTTCTTGTGTTAAGTTGTGAAATGGTTTGTGCATTCCCCTAT
Source organism: Tanacetum coccineum (assembly GCA_026074375.1). Classification (NCBI taxonomy): domain Eukaryota; kingdom Viridiplantae; phylum Streptophyta; class Magnoliopsida; order Asterales; family Asteraceae; genus Tanacetum; species Tanacetum coccineum. Next base: position 33,966 of record BQNB010024060.1, read on the forward strand.
AGGCATAAATAGCTATGTTTACAAATGTTACATAAACATCTTGTAAATCATTTTGAGTCTAGTAACCTTCTTAGGATTGAGAGTTCAATAGTGAGTCACGTATGTTGGAAAATATTGTCATAAAATCAACACAAAAACCCGTCACCAAAATATTTCCAACACATTAATTCTCTTCGAACAAGATGTATTAATCTTTTTATCGCCTTGACTTGTTTGACCATGGGTTGGTTAAACAAAATAAAAGATTGTATTAATACATTAGTAATTAAGTAAAAACAAAATGTATTCTTAAATTTTGCCTGTGCTTGCGTCGTTCTAACACACACACATAATTATATTCGTATTATAAACATATAGTATTTTACAAAGATGTGTGTTGTATTAAAATAGTTAGGAATATCATTTATATACTCATAAAATGTCAAAAACTATACATGATATACAAAAATCAAATAGTTTTTCGCACAAGCAAAATATATGACAATCTTGAAGTAAAAAAATTAACTTGTCATTATTCATCAACCTCACCTTACAACTAGTCTTAGGATTAATGGAACACACTAAGAAAATCTTTATTTATTTTCTTTTAAAAGAGTGTTCGTGAGGGTCAAGAAAGATTTCGAATATATTCGATCATTATTCAAATTATGGTTAATATTATTATCGAATCTAATTGACAAGTTTTTGAGTATGGATAAGAAATCGAATTCTTATTTGTTTAGCTTTGAGATTATATAAAAATATAACAAGAGATATTATCTTAAACCTACATACTCAATCACACTCGATTGATATGAAAATAATGACATCCTTTTCCAAGACGATAAGAATACGCATCGGATCATAATTTACACTTTTGTAGATGATGTCATATTGAGTATACTTGTCCAATAGTTATGTTCCAAATATTAGGCAAATATATGCATAAAATACACAATAAAGTAGGATTGACGACTTGAATGCTTCATCCGAAATATTCAAGAAATTTACCTTGCAACGCAATTGGTAAAGTTGTCATCTTCGAAAAGTCAAACATGAGGAAATGCACAACATATGCAACTTTGCTCAAACAAGTCAAAAGCACAACTCAAAACTCAAATTCTCTTCTCATCAAAACTTTCTCTTACTTTACCAAATAAATATAATATTTCTTCTTTACCAAAATAGAACCTTTTTTAACCATCAAAGGTTAGGACTAGGAATAACTAAACATATTCCACAAACCATCATTTTGCTTTCTTTCTAAATGTGCTCGTAAGAAGATTCCGGATATGAAAATGATTATTATTCAAACGATAATCAATCTCACTATTCAATCTAATTACAAATTTTGAATATGAACATAAAATCGAGATTAAGATTTATCTAGATCACAGAAATATCAATCAAATTACCATAGATATTTTTTCGAGTCTACATGTTTAATCATCATCATTTATTACATAAAATAACGAAGTCGATTGCAAGACAATAAGATTAGTCATCAAATTGCAATTCACACTTGCAATGAAGATGTTCCAGTGAGTCTAAAGTGTTCAAATGTTTGTGTTATTAGCTATGGTCAAATTATACATGCTAAACTTAACACACTCTTAGTAGGATTGACGACTTATAAATTTCCATCCGGAAACTCATAAGTACTCCAACTTGATAAGCAAGTCTTGGATGTCATTTTCTAAAACTCAAATCGAGAACCCTTACAACTTATATAAGCTTCTCCTAATAACCTAATGATAACTCCATCTCCCAAATAATGGGAAAATGATCATTGCCCAAATTTGGCACCTTCACGGATCGATGGATCCTAAGTCCTAGATTCATCCTCGGTTAAGGTAGATCGGCCCTATGGAATTAGAGTTAAACATCTTCCTTTTGTCAATCACTTGTTTTAAAAGTCCAACATACATGTAACTAAACTTTAATTAATCATCATTATTTCTACCAAGAAATATTCACAAGATCTATTGAGGTAAATAACCTTAATTGGATATCTTTCATAAAAGACATGCAAATGTGCATTCTTTGAACACTCTCATTATAGAGTATTACACTTTGTCACTCTTAAGCATACTCCTAGGTCCTAGATGACTTATTCTATTTTACACCTACAACAACTTGCTTGCTCATTCATTTAACCTTAGAATTCCACACATCTTGTTTAGGATTATGTGAACCGGAATTAAAGCATGATTAGTTAAGTCGTATTAGGCCTTGTATGAAGAGACAATACAAACTTTATCTTTGCTACACTTCATTAGGCAAATATAGGTATTCTATTTTGTCTAACTTGAGAATGACTACTAGAGAATCTATTGCACTAGAAATTCAATTTGACCTAACGGTTGAATTGCTTCTAAGAGTGAAGTTGAGTTCGTGGTATTATCTGTAAAAATGGTCGTGTTTAGCCTGAATTGAACACCACTAGTGATAGTATCATATTCATTCTCTAATTTGATTAAATAGCTCTTCTTAAATATGCCTAATGATAGTCTACATTGATGAACTTTGTTTCTCATTAGGAGTGCACACTAAGCAAGTGGATTTTAGGTTTCTCCTTAGTCAATCTACACTACTTGAACCTCGCATATGTGCTTTAATATTTCAAGATGATAACTTGCTCCCATGTAATGGAATTATATGCGTTCATGTTTATCTTGATACTTAATGTTTATTTGCTTAGCCATTGAATGCATGTCCATTGTAAAGATGCTTATCTCTTTCTAGCAACTTAGATAAAATATCTCTTAGTTTATCTAAATAATAATGCTTCTAAATGTTAAATGCTAACATGTTTTTGCATGATAATTGCATTTAAAATTATCATGTTTTGTATGTGTCATCTTACATGACTTATGTGTTAATTGTGCACCTACACTATGTTAGTTTAATGTATGATGATTAACGTTTAAATGTCATATAGTCTTACACATTAATCTCGTTGATTATTGTGGCGATGCATGCTTATATCTATATGTCTTATAAATCTAGGTATATATTTCCTCACATTATAATACTTTTCCTCTCATTTGTGTCACAAATCTAAAAAGTCAAAAGAGTCGTAGAATGGTCTTAAACCTCCTTGAGTCTTCATTTACACATTTCCTTAATCTTTACCTCGCCTTCTTCCAAATGATCCACTCTCTTGTCAAAGAAAGGTTAGATACAAATCTAACACTCCTCAAAGTAGGTTTGACAACTTAAATATTTCATCCGAAATATTCAAGTATCTTTAACTTGTGATGGAAAATGTTAAAGGTCATGTCCGAAAATCCCTATTCAAACCTTTTAACAACATAATTTAAAACGCTCTCCTTTTTCTCTTCGACGAAAGCATTTTTTCTCTTTTCAACAAAAACATTCTTTCGCTTCGACGATTCTTTCTCAATGATGATTCTTTCTGTTTGACGAAAACACTTTTTCTCTTCGACGAAAACAATCTTTTTCTTCAACAAAAACATTCTTTATCTCTCGATCACATCTCTTCGTTATCTCTCAATTTTACCTCTTCAACCGTGTAGATGGATAATCTATTTTGTCCACCTTTTCCGCTACCACCTTTACGACAACCTCACACCTCGTCGTGTGTTTCTTCCATGAACATTCATAATGCTCGAGAAGATCTACACAAATTCGTGGATGCTATTCATCGTATGCTAACTTCTATCCAGCTTGAGTCAAGCTCATCGCTTTCATCTTTATTTGTTTTCTTCTTTATCTATTTTTGATTCTTTCACACTCGCGGATGAAACATCTCCATCGAAAAAGCTTCAGTCTAAAGATAACATCGCCGACATTCTTTCTTTACCCCTTAAGCGTGAATCGTTCATTTTCTTCATCCAAGTCTAGGAATGATGGAACACATCCCGTGAATCGTTAATTATCGAAATGCAAATTAAAATGTCACTCCGTTCAAAAATTTTCGTCAACAATCGAGTCCAAAACACCTCTGCTGGTGGCGGTCCTCATAAACCAGGCGCCCCTCTGATTAAAACAGGCGGCCCCCATGTATTTATGGGACCAGCTGCAACAGGCATGTGATATGTGTTATTTCTTTTTCTAATCATAAAATGAACACCCTATATCTCTCTCTATCTGTTGGGAATTGAAGGCCTATGAAGTTAGTATTGCTGATTCAAGATAGTACTGCTATTGAAGATTTGGACTGCTGCTGAAGAATGAAGAATATAAACTAAGTCATTAGTACTGCCAAGTGTAATTGTTAGTACTGTTAGTTATAGTTAGTACTGCCAGTACAATAAGTTTGTGTATTAGTACTGCCAGTTAGTTTATTAGTACTGTTAGTATATATAGTTAGTGCTGCTTATGTGATATGCATGAGATATATTAGGAATAGATATACATGATCACTTAACGCGTTTTGTAAGCCCATTAGGGTTTTCCTTGGTCTATAAAAGGAACCCTACGGTATAGTTAGAGAAACACAACATTAGAACATCAATCACATATCTCATAGTTAGTTATTCTGTAACCTAGGCAGAATATTAGCAATCAATATATTCAAAGTTTAGTATTCATTGTTCTTCTTAGTATTGAAAGTTAGATTCCACATAACTTGTAGTATTCATAGTCATAGTTTCTGTCTTAGTAGTTTTAGATTTATCCAAGGTTACTAACCTTTACACAAGCTAAATGAAATCAAGATCTGTTTATTGGGATCCACACGTGGTATCAGAGCTTGTGAGAAACTCCGAGTAAGAAAAACTCTATCAGGTCTGTTAGAAAAAGATCTCTACCTTTAATACATAATGCCTGGTGAAGAACCTGCACCACAAATGGCACCAGTAGAAACTCCACAAATGGTGTCTACTATAAAGCTTCCTATCCTCAAAAAAGGTGAATATACCCTTTGGAGCATAAGGATGGAGCAGTATCTTACTAACACAGACTATGGTTTGTGGGAAGTAATTTTGAATGGTGATGGTCCTATACAAGTTATAAGAAATGAAGATGGTATTGAAACTGAAGTACCTCCAAAGACTGCTCAAGCAATTTTAGCAAGACAAAGAGAAAGAAAAGCTAAAAGCATTTTGCTTTTGGCTATTCCTGATGAGTATCAACTAAGGTTCCATGCTATAAAGGATGAAAAGACTCTATAGGCTGCAATTAAGAGTAGGTTTGGTGGTAATGTTGAGTTTAAGAAGATGAAGAAGAATGTCTTAAAGCAACAATTTGAAATTTTTTCTTTATCTGACACAGAAAGCCTAGACAAAGCATATGATAGGTTTCAAAAACTTATCAGTCTACTTAAAGTTCATGGTGCAGTTGTTTCTAATGAAGATGCAAATCAGAAATTCTTAAGAGCTCTACCTTCATCATGGAACAATATAGCTTTAATTATGAGAAATAAAGATGGTATAGATGATCTGGATATTGATGATCTATACGATAACCTAAAAGTATTAGAAGCTGACATCAAAGGTTCCTCTGGATCATCTTCAAACTCCCAGAATGTGGCTTTTCTCTCTGCAGAAGACATTAGTAGTACTAATGAAGTTAATACTGCTAATGGTGTTTCTACTGTAGCAGGCTATAGTTCTCAGGGACAAGCCTCTTCATCATCATATGCTAATGATCTAATGTTCTCATTCTTTGCTAATCAGACCAATAGTCTACAACTAGATGATGACGACTTAGAGCAGATTGATCATGATGATTTGGAAGAAATGGATCTTAAATGGCAGGTGGCCATGCTTTCTATGAGGGTAAAGCGATTTTATAAGAATACTTGAAGGAAGTTAAACTTCAAAAGCAAAGAACCTGTAGGTTTTGACAAAACCAAGGTTGAATGTTTTAACTGTCATAGAAGAGGCCATTTTGCAAGAGAATGTAGAGCATCTAGAAATCAAGGGAACAAGAATGGAGATGCAAGGAATAGGAGCAGGGACAACACCAGAAGGACTATACCAGTGGAGACCTCTGATGCATTGGTATTACAGGACAATGCTTTGATTGTCCAAGATGGATTGGGATATGACTGGAGTTATATGACTCAAGATGAACCAACTGAGTTTGCTCTCATGGCCTACACTTCAAGCTCTTCAGGTTCTGACACAGAGGTACAATCTTGTTCTAAAAAATGTATGAAAACATTAGAAAAACTTCAAAAACAATTTGATGAACAACAACAAATTCTTAATAAGGCTAATATATAAATTGTAGATTATCAATTAGGCCTAGAATCTGTAGAGGCACAGTTAATTGTTCATCAGAAAAATGAAGTTGTCTATGAAGAAAAGATTGCAGTCTTAGAATTTAAAGTAAAAGACAAATATAATGCTATCATTAGACTTAAAAATCAGTTAGATGAAACCTTAAGAGAAAAAGATGATTTGAATGCTAAACTAGAATAGTATGAAGCATCTTCTAAAAACTTAAATAAACTGATTGATAGTCAAATGAGTGCTAAAGATAAAACTGGTCTGGGATATGGAGGTCAAATATATGAAAATAATTCTAGTGGTAGTGAAGTGATTCATAGTGTATTTGATAGTCATTCAAGTGATGAAGATGACAATCAAACAAATGATAGGTTCAAAAAGGTTGATGGATATCATATAGTTCCCCCACCTTTTACTCAGAATTACATGCCTCCATTAACTGACTTATCTTTTGCAGGATTAGATGACTCTGTTTATAGGCCTTTAGCAAACAAAACTAGTGCTAGTGTGTCTAAAGATGTAGCAAGTATCTCTTAAACTAGCAACATTAGTGAAGAAATGCCTAAAGTAGATTCTGCTAGGTCTAATGAAGTTCTCATTGAAGAATGGGTTAGTGATAATGAGGATGTACTTGAGCCTAAGGATTCTCAAACAACAGTCAAACTTAGGTATGCTAATAATCATGTAGTCTTTGTTAAATCAGGAGAAAATACTAGGTATGAACCTGTTAAGTCTGATAAACAAGCTAAAAAACCTAGGGTGTTCACTCAAAGTCCTAAGGTAGATAGAAAAGATTGGAATGGTAAGATGACTCAAAAACTTGGGTTAGGTTTTGGCATCACTAAAAAAGTATGTTTTGTTTGTGGAAGTTACAATCATCTAATAAAAGACATTGATTTTCATGAAAAAAGAATGGCTACAAAATCTGTTTTGAAAGATATGGGAAAGGATACTGGTTATAGGGCAGTTAGACCAGCTTGGAACAGTGCTCATAGAATAAATCATCAAAATAAATTTGTTCCATCTGCAGTCTTAACAAAGTCTAGAAGAGTACTAGTTAATACTGCTGGGCAAAAAGCAGTTAGTACTATCAGACCAGTTAATACTGCTACCTATAAAAATAGAGTGAATGCTTCAAAATAAAAAACAAATACTTTTTATAAGTCACTTTCACCTATTAAAAGACCTTTTTATAAAACAACAACATTTAATACCAGGATTTAAAATGAAAAAGTTAATACTATCAGAGTAAATGATGTTAATACTACTAGGCAAAAAGTAGTTAGTACTGTTATGGGAAAAAGGGTCACTGCTGTTAAGGCCTCAGTAGGTTGTGTTTGGAGACCCAAAATGACTGATTTAAACAATGTCTCCAAAGACAATAGTGGATCATGGATCTCAAAAAGAGTAAATTATATAGATCCACATGGCATACTCAAGTCAATAGTAGCTTGGGTCCCTAAGAAAAATGGATCCACTTATTTTTATGTAGGTTAATCCACAACAAGCTTTAAAGAACAAAGGAATTTTTGACAGTGGATGCTCCAGGCATATGACAGGGAACAAAGACTTCCTCACTGACTATCAAGATACTGATGGAGGTTTTGTTGCCTTTGATGGAAGTACTAGAGGAGGTAAAATAACAGGTAAAGGGAAGATAAGAACAGGTAAATTAGACTTTGAAGATGTGTTTTTTGTTTAGGAACTAAAGTTTAATCTTTTCTCTGTCTCACAAATGTATGACAAGAAAAACTGTGTTCTTTTCACTAAAACTAAATGTCTTGTTTTGTCTCCTGAATTTAAGTTACTTGATGAAAGTCATGTACTGCTTAGAGTTCCCAGGCAAAGCAATATGCACAGTTTTGACTTAAAGAATGTTGTTCCATCTAGGGATATAACTTGTTTCTTTGCAAAAGCCACACTTAATAAGTCTAATTTATGGCATAGGAGGCTGGGTCATGTAAATTTTAAAACAATGAATAAACTTGTGAAGGGAAACCTTGTCAGAGGTCTTCCTTCAAAGATTTTTGAAAATAACCATTCATGTGTTGCTTGTCAGAAGGGAAAGCAACACAAAGTCTCTTGTAAGACTAAGCTTGTGAGCTCTATCAGCCAACCCCTATATATTTTGCATATGGACTTATTTGGTCCAACATCTATAAGGAGTATCAATCATAAGACCTATTGCCTTGTAGTGACTAATGACTTTAGTAGGTTTAGCTGGGTTTTCTTCTTAGCCACTAAGGATGAGACTAGTGGGATTCTTAAGAGATTTGTAACAGAAATAGAAAACCAATTAAACCATAAGGTTAAAGTAATCAGATGTGATAATGGGACATAACTCAAAAATAGGGAAATGAAAGAATTCTGTGGGTTAAAAGGGATAAAAAGGGAATTTAGTGTTGCCAGAACTCCATAACAAAATGGAGTTGCTGAGAGAAAGAATATGACCCTGATTGAGGCAGCTAGGACTATGCTAGCAGACTTACTTCTACCTATAATATTTTGGGCTGAAGTAGTTAATACTGCTTGTTATGTCCTGAATAGGGTTTTAGTGACCAAGCCTCATACCAAGACACCCTATGAACTTGTAATTGGTAGACCACCAAGTATAAGTTTCATGAGACCTTTTGGATGTCCTGTTACTATCCTAAATACTCTTGACCCTTTATGAAAATTTGATGGAAAGGCTGATGAAGGGTTTTTGGTTGGGTACTCTGTAAATAGCAAAGCTTTTAGGGTATATAATACTACAACCATAAAAGTTGAAGAGAATCTGCATATAAACTTTCTTGAGAATAAACCAAATATTGCAGGTCAAGGACCTAACTAGCTTTTTGATATTAATTCCTTAACAAATTCTATGAATTATGAACCAGTTACTACAGGGAATCAAACAAACAAAAATGCAGGTCCACTAGAAACTAATGGTGATACAAGTTTGAAGAAGAATGTTGATGATGGACAACCTAAAAAGGAGAATGTGTCTACTCAACAATATATTATGTTACCATTATGGTCTTCTATCTCTTCAAGCTATCAGAGCTCAGATGAACAAGCTGGAGATGATACAGCTGATGATGCTGCTGGTAAAAAGACAGTACAAAAACCAGCAAGTAAGTATGAACAAACCTTGAGAGATGCTCTTGATACGATGATGGGTCAAGAGAAAGAGGCTACAGAGCAATCAGATACTGTTAGAAAATAGTTTGAAGCTGAATGTAATAGGCATCTTCTTCAAGGGAAGGCTACTAGAGCTAGCAGTACTAACAGTTTTAATACTGTTAGCACACCAGTTAATACTGCTAGTACATAAGGAACTCTTAATACTGCTGGACCAACATTTGTTCCTCTTGGTGGATCTTTTCCTATTGATCCTCTTATGCCTGATTTAGAGGACACTGCTGAATTTTAAAGTACTGGCATTTTTATGATGATGATTTGCAAACTTACAACTATCCTTATGCTGATCAAGTTGTAGGTGTAGAGGCTGATTTCAACAACATTGTTAGGAATTATAATTTGAGTTGATTATGACAAAACATATTAAAGATGGAGGACCTACAAGACAAAGCTGGAATAACATTAATACTGATTGAAGATTAGTTTTAAAAGCTTATTAATGCTCGCAGCTAAAGCTAAGATTCAACTTTAATGCTGATTGAAGATGGTCAAAATAGTATTTTAATGATGATTGAAGATGGTCAAATAGTATTTATGCGATTGATGAAGATCTGGTTCTTAATAAGGTCAAATAGTATTTATGATGATTGAAACTAGTCAAATAGTATTTATGATGATTGAAGACTGGTTAAATAAGATTGATCTTATCTTGTCTTGTAAACCCTACTCCCTCTATTATATAAAGAGGGTAGGCGTCTAGGTTAGAGGTATCCATTCATAGATAGTCTCTCCAATGAGAGTCTAAACGCATAGAAAGCGTGTGTAATAGTTAGTAGTAGTAGTTTCTTTATCATGTTTGAATAAAGAAAACCTTATTAGTAATGTTGATTGTGTTCTTATTTCATATTCCGCTGTGCTTAATCAATCAATGTTATTCATACCCTAGTTGAGTCCAGATTCCTGGATTTCACAATTGGTATCAGAGCCTCGTGGCTCTTGATCTAGGGTTTATAAGGTTTTCCTATGTATTTATTTTTCTGTAATTTTTTATCTATAAATACGTATTATAGGTCAACAGACGCCTTTGGATCTCGAATAATGATGATGTGTATGGATCGTTTTGACGGTTTAGTGCATGATATAATTCTTGAATGGAAAAGTTACACGCTCCTTTACAAATATTTGGTCGGAGTATGATACGATACAGCCCTTGACATTGGATCTAGGATACTGGTCGTTGATGCGACGGAGCTCACTGAGACTATCGGCCATTGCATGTGATCGCCATGCATATATTGACTACAAGAATTATCCAAAGACATTTTATTACATAATATAGTAATAAGCATGTCTTGTTCGTACTGAAGGAAGAGATGATCTATGCTACTGAGTTCGAGATTCAAGAGATGGTTAATATACTTTTAAGGGGAAGCTTATTGTTCATATACTTAACCATCTACATGCACTCCTATTTGATTATGACAAAAAGGGGAAGAGTGCATGGATTCAGGGGAAGTTCTTCATCTATATTAGCTTCAGGGGAAGCTTGTGCTTATTGGTTTTGTCATTAATCAACTAGGGGAAGATTGTTGGGAATTATAATTTGAGTTGATTATGACAAAACATATTAAAGATGGAGGACCTACAAGACAAAGCTGGAATAACATTAATGCTGATTGAAGATTAGTCAAACAGTATTTAATGCTCAGCTAAAAGATAAAGATCAACATTAATGCTGATTGAAGACTGGTCAAATAGTATTTAATGATGATTGAAGACTGGTCAAATAGTATTTATGATGATTGAAGACTGGTTAAATAAGATTGATCTTATCTTGTCTTGTAAACCCTACTCCCTCTATTATATAAAGAGGGTAGGCGTCTAGGTTAGAGGTATCCATCATAGTTAGATCTCTCCCAATGAGAGTCTAATAGTTAGTTTATGTAGTAGTTAGTAGTAGTAATAGTTTCTTTATCATGTTTGAATAAAGAAAACCTTATTAGTAATGTTGATTGTGTTCTTATTTCATATTCCGCTGTGCTTAATCAATCAATGTTATTCATACCCTAGTTGAGTCCAGATTCTTGGATTTAACAGATATAATCATCATCTTTTTCATTGTTCTGTTAATCTATTTGTAGCTTCAAGGTTTTGTGACCCTAACACTATTAAGAGTGTTTGTATTATATTAAGGCTGAAAGTTTAGTAAACTGTTTGTTATTAATTTTATTCATTATTGTTTCATTAAAATTCTTATTAGTATCATTGACTAGTTTCCGCATAGTATTTGATATTCACAATCAAAGTTTCTATCATAGTTGTTTTGAATTTATTCAATATAACTTAGGCTTATACAAGCTAAGCAAGATCTATTCTATTGGGATCAACAAGAGCTAATGAAAGTTCAAAAAGGTACTCATCAATGATTCAGATGCTTAAAGATTTTGACAGAGAAGATTTGGAAACTCTATGGAAACTAGTGAAAGCTAAGCATGGATCTACAAGGCCAGAGGAGGGCTATGAGAGAGTGTTATGGGGGGATCTAATGACAATGTTTGAACCTGATGTAGAAAGTCCAGTATGGAGGACTCTGCAAAATGAAAAAGTGTTGATATGGAAGTTATTTGATTCTTGTGGAGTACACTTTCTGAGGTTGCAATCTATGCATCTCTTTATGTTGGTTGAGAAGAGATATCCCCTTACACCAGCAACAATTACAGAGATGTTGAACAAGAAGCTTCAAACTGATCATCTGAATGAAATGTGTTATCAGCTTCTTAAGCTTATGACAAAACAGCTCAAGAATCCTGGAAGTGTTTGAAAGCATCCTCCTGGTGATGGTGAAGACTTTTAATGAAGAAACTTGATGATTTTGAAGATAAATATCAAGTTTAGGGGAGGATTGTTGGGATTAAAAGACTTCATGATGATCTTAGAGTTACTACTGCTCAGGTGTGTGTTAGTACTGCTAAGCATAAATTAATGCTGTTAGTAATCTTTATGAAAAATATAAGTAGTTAGTACTGCTAGTTACTACTGCTAGTGTAAGTTACTACTGCTAGTGTATATTAGTACTGTTAGTTACTACTGCTAGTAATGTTAGTACTGCTAGAGTAAAGATAGTACTGCTAGAGTAAAGTTAGTACTGCTAGTGTAACTTAGTACTGCTGATGAAGAATGAAGAAAATATTCTAAGTAGTTAATGCTGCTTGTACTCAGTTAGTGTTGCTGGTACAAAGTTACAACTGCTTATTCAGAGTTAATGCTGCTGGTACAAAGTTACAACTGCTGAAAGATTACAACTGCTCAAGGATTAAGACTGCTAAAAATATAAAGATTAATTTGAGATCAAGAATACTTACGTGATAATTATGAGTTATTTATAAAAAAGATCTTAGTGAATATTCTAAGTTTTTCTAATATATTGTAAATCAACTAGGACTCCTTGGTGTATAAAAGGAGGTCCTAGGGCATAGAGATAATCATCATCTTTTTCATTGTTATGTTAATCTATTTGTAGCTTCAAGGTTTTGTAACCCTAACACTATTAAGAGTGTTCGTATTATATTGATGCTGAAAGTTTGGTAAACTGTTTGTTATTAATTTTATTCATTATTGTTTCATTGTAATTCTTCTTAGTATCATTGAATAGATTCCGCATAGTCTTAGATATTCACAATTAAAGTTTCTATCATAGTTGTTTTGAATTTATTCAGTATAACTTAGGCTTATACAAGCTAAGCAAGACCTATTCTATTGGAATCAACATTTAGTACTTTCTTTCGACTTTTATTCGCGTTTGGCCGAAACCGCGTCAAAATCGTGTTTTTACAATTACTAACAATTTAAATGAAAGTTTAGGCCTAAAATTTAGTATAATACAAAGTTAAAAAAATACCCAACTAAGCCCACTCCCCTCCCTTGGCCGGTTATCCTACCGAACAAACATCCCTTTTATTTATTTTTTTATAATGTCGATACAATCTAGATTTATCCCTTATATACACTACTTTTTCCTTTATAAAACACACACGCATAGCAAATTTAGTAAAAAAATCTCGTACTCCTTCTCCTCCCTCTTCTGTTCGACGGCAAACAGCATCAAACTACCATCACCATTGCTAAAAATTTAAGAAAACACTTCCAATCACTCCCAAATCATCCCTAAACTAAACCCCCATCATCTTTTTCAAACAAAAATCACCATGCATCAAATTTTCACAAATTCTTGATTTTATTAAACTTTGATTCTTAGGATTTTTATCAAATTGGATGCAATTAATTCATTAAGGATTTGATTATAAGTGTTTTTAACAAGTTTGGTGAAACAAATCAAGATTTTTGGGTCTTCTTTGGTCCTTGTGGTGTTCGACCAAATCAAGAAAACCACAAGGGTGGTTTGTTTTGATCATCTACTTACTTCTTTGTGTTTGTAAGTATTTTTATTACCTATTTATGTTGATTAAGCTATATATTGTGTGCATGCAATTAATTTTATATTGAGAATCCGTGGATTGTGTTGCATGTTATATTTTATGGTAGATTGTTGGGTTGAGGTGTTAGTGGAAGGAGGTAGGCTAGCTAGGAGTATTTGTGAAGTTGTTGTGGTGAGAAAGTGGCATTTGGATGTGTTTTGAAATGGGTCGCTTAATGCAGAAAGTTTACGTATCGTTTTCGGGTGAGTGAAAATTTTCAAAACTGATTTTGGCCTCAAGATTATGATAGAGATCGTCCAGATGAACGTTTCAATATATGACACGACTTCTAACTCTCAAAAACGAAGATTTGGCGGCCAATTGAAGTTGAGAAAATTATAAAAATTCCAATCAGCTCTAAATAAAAAATGTAGTTTCCTGCAGAAAATCGAATGGGCATTTTCGTCCTTTTCTGTCGAGTTTTGGGTCTCGAGTAAAACTAGAAAGTTGTTCGGAAGGCCGTTTTACTTTTACACATGGCTAACTAAGTCTAAAAATGCTTAATGACGGGTCTAAAACTTAAAAAGTAAATCTGCGTTTTTCTTTAAAAATATGTAATTTTCTGCAGAAACTTGCAGGGGTAGTTTGGTCATTTTCTGTCGAGTTTCGGGTCTCGGCTAAAACTAAAAAGTTGTCCGAAACGTCGTTTCACATCAAAATATATATTAAAAAGTCAAACTTGGTGAAATTCTTATAATGGTCAATTAGCGTTATGAAAAATGATTAGGCGTAAAATATATTAACAAAAATTGAAATTTACAATTAATAAGTTAGTCTTCCACTTTTGTTCATGTCTAAAATCATAATCTTTTAAAATGGGTCAAAACGGATAATTTTTATTAAAATTACATATTAGTCGGAATGAGTTATAATGGAGTTAAGTCTTAAGGCGTAACACTTAGTGAGTATAAGTAATTAAGTTTGGCGCGCACATGGATTCTACAATATAAGTTTTGCATGTATGTCGGAAAATATATATTAATACCTATGCAAAATATGCATTTTCATTATTATTATTGGTCGCGATTGAGATCATTGTTGTCATTCTTCTTCCTTTGTTGACTTTCTCGATCGATACTTCTATTTTCGGTGAGTTTCTCACATTCCCCTTTTTACATGTTTTAAATGTTTTGGGGTGGAAAGCATAATGTGTCATTTGTTATGTTATTACTTTTAAGTAATTAATCTTTTGAGCACATTTGAACTTGAACTTGTTTTGAACGTATGGAACTCTGATTTGAACTTGTTGGAATTTGGAAACGTGTTGAACTTGGAACCTTGAACTTAATATGTATGTTGTTGTATGCTTGGAACCCACCACTACTTTTAACTCATTATCCCCCTCATCGAGATTGCGGTGTTAGTACTTATGGATAGCGCTATTAGGAGATTAGCCCCTCCTTACTCCCCGTACAAGGGTGCATAGTACTAAGTGTTTGTGCCACACTATACAACTAGAACTTGATTGGATGTTTGGAATAGTTAGGCTGAATACGTTTAAGTAGTGCCTCGCATAAACACTCTAGCATACATATATGTTGAATTGATTTTGTATTACGTTACTTTATGTAACGAGAACTGTTTTGAAAACTTGATTTGTTTTGGACTCTCAACTTGTTTGGAAATTGATTTTGGTTTGGACAATAGTTTTTGATAACTTGCCATTGAGTTGGCAAACTATTATCGGACATCTACTCTTTTCTAAAACTATATTTTGTGTACATAATCTTGTGAGCTCACCAACTATTTCGATAGTTGACCGTTTCTATCATGCTTTTCAGGTGACATTCCTAAGGTGGAAACTTAGTGTGATTGCGTTTGAACTCGTTCAAGATGTCTATTTTCTTCCAAGTTATTGTCTTTTGGGTGGTTCATGTTCGGAAGAAAAACAATTATGTTGACTTGTTGTACTTTTTAAACTTGTACTTGGAAATGTTGTAATTCAGATCATTTTCTTTTATCTAAATTTCATGTATGGTGTTTTATCTATCATCTTGTGTGATGCTTATTAATATGTTACACCTCGCGGTTCCGCCTTGGTGGGGTTTGACAGATAGCATGGGATAAGGTGGAAAATCCGAGCCCACAAGTACCCCACAAGTCCTCTCATCATTTGAGGTATACACACCGCCCGTGACTTACCCGAAAGAAGTAAAAGAGACTATAGGAATCCCAATGGAGGTAGAACATTTTGACCAAACACAACTAGAGGATTTAGGCTTAAATACTTGTAATCATGACATTCCTCTTAATAATAAGGAAATTCCTAGTATTGATGAACCGAAGCCTCAACTTTTACCTAATTTTTCACCTTTAGATGTATATCTAGGAGACAAAAGAGGAACCGACCCACCCATCAACCCATATAGTCCAGGTAGTTTTAGGATGAAGGTAGTAAAACCCTTAACCATTCACACACCGCCTTCACCCCACGTGGCATACCTCCATCGAAATGGTGTGTATCGCTACTATCACCGGCACTTGACCTTAAGTGTATGGGAGACCCACCTTTTGCGCGTCAAATAAGCGTAGAGTCAGGCTCTCACTCAAACAAAAACAAGGGCTTATGGGAGGCAACCCAGTCTATTATTTTCTTGCATATTAGGTGTGTCTTGTGTGTTTGTTTTGAGTCATATGATTATACTAATCAATTTTGTGGTTTATGCTGTAAAATTTACAGGAAATAACTAATAGGATACTTGTGCAGATTTTTTTCCAGAAAACGAAGAGAATTTTCTTTATAGTGTTTGGAGACGGCATCAGGATTTCACCTGATGGCGTCGCCAGCCCTGATACTGTAAATTTCATATTTTCTTGAATTTTTGAAAAATAACTTTTGTATAATTTCCAAAGTGAGGCGTGTGTTTTTGGTGTAGTATGTTAGGGTTTGTCAATACTAGTGTTTTTATATAGAAAGAGATTTTAGGGTTATACAACTTTGAATTGGGCCTGAATGTTTCATAGTACCGAGAATTTTCATATTCAAAATTTGGGCCTGTTCAAATTTTGTTAGCATAAGTGGGTTATGTTATAAAATTGTTAGACGTATGATTGTGTAGTACTAACGAAAATTTAGTCATCAAAGAAATTGGGCAGATTCGTGATAACTGCGATTTGTTTTTTTTTTATTACATTTTTTATTGCAAAAAGATTTTCGGAAGTGATTGATAGATCATGATTGGATTTTTTTTGGGTTGAAAATTACTTGGGTTCGTCGTGATAAATAAGGAAAATGGGATCAAACGAGGAAATAATTCGCTTAGCTCAGGAAGCTGAGAAACAACAATTATTTGCTCAAAAAGTCCAACAACAAAACACGCATTTGACTAGTCAGATTGAGATGTATAAGGAAAGGGTTCGGATTTTAGAAGGTATTAACAAGGATAATAATTATCTCAACGAATTTCTTGAGGCTGATGAACGGGCAAAACGTTATAATAAACAAGCTCAGTCTCAATTAGTTCGTGATCGAGATATCATTCGAGATCTAGAAAAACAACGAGATAAATTAAAGTTAGATGTCAAAGATCACAAAAGACAAAAAGAGGAATATCAAAAGACACAAACGATTTTCAAACAAACATAGCGTGACAAAGAGGAAAATATCTTAATGACATTCTTCAGTTACAAGCTAAAATCAAAGATCTTGAAAACATTGTTTGTAAAATGGGCAAATCAACTGACACACTTCGGTTGCTTACAAATGAACAAAAAGCTTTTCGGGACAACTTACGGAAGTCGGGTTTGGGATATAACGGTCCTTATGTTCTTTCACAAGCTTACGCCAAAATTCCTAAGTTGTATAATGCTTATGAATTGTGTAATAAGAGTGAACAACTGCATGTGTTTGATTCTGAGGAAATTCTTGAGGATGCTGTCAAAAGTTAACAAAAAATGACAGAAAAAATGAATGATCCAATTGCTGTTGCAAACAAACAAAGTTGTTGGACAATTAACTACAAAAAATTAAATGCGCTTTATGATGATTTTGTTCCTCAAAAAGAGCTTTCTGTTGAGCAAAAATATTTTCCATCTTCTTCTATTCCCTCGGTTAAGATTCCAGTATCAAAAAATATGCCAAGTGAGTCACCTTTGATCAAAGAATTAGACAAGATAAAAGTTGGTTTTGAAAAGCTGTCTTTGCTAATACAACAGAACTGTAAAAGAGCAAGCATTTTTTACACATCACCGGCAGAAATACAAATCAATGATTTTTGTCAAGATCAAGTTAAACCAATTCTTAACGAGTTGAAGGTTTATCTTGAATTCTTTCATAATCTATTTCAAAGGGATATAAAAGAAATGAAAGATGTTTTTGAGTCGACAGAAAGTGAGCTTAATGAACTAGAGAAACAAAATGAGCTTTTAAAAGATCAACTCTTGGAAGCATCCTTAGCTGAAGATATCAAGAATCTTGTCATAACCTCTTGTGTGGAAATAAGGAATAAGGATTTACATGATGAAATTGACAGAATTTTAAAAGAGTCAAAAGATGTCTCAAATGAGAGTAAAACAGCTGATATCTGTTTGTAATGTTGCATTTGGAGTCCAAGGAATTTGTCAAAAGAATTGTTGAATTGGAAAAATAGTCAAATTTGAGGCAAAGAGTTTTGCTTCTTGATTAATAGCAACTTCAACACAAGTATCGAGAAAATAATTCTTCGAAAACAGTGCCAAAAGAAATTGAGAATTTATGGCGTCATTTACAACCGAGAATGCTCATTTGAACACAAGAACTTATAAAGATTTGTTTGTAATCGGTTCAAGGTCAAAGGTTAAGATAATCAATGTGATGAAGTCAAAGTTAAGGACAATTTTGATGAAATTTGAAATAAAAAATTTGAGTTGGAATATATCAAGTGGCGTCATTAATTAAGGAGAAATGAACACTTGAAGTTGATTACAAAAAACTTGTTTGATTCAATCAAGAAGTAGCGGGTTCAAACTTAAACTACAAACTGTAACACCAAAACGAGGCAGGGAAAAAACTGAAGTCTCGATTGTTTGAATTTGCTGAACAAAGTTTCAGTAAGGATTTTGGAAAATTAAAATTTTTTCACACATAAAATCTCTTGGGGGTAAATAACATCTTTTTGAAAATAAAACAAGTGTTTTTCAAATAAAGATTGATGAGCTGGAAAATGTTTTAACTCAAGAAACAAAAGATTTTAATGCTGTCAAGCTTGAATTGTCCAACAGAACTGCTAAATTTGAGGCGTATTTTGAAAAACTTGAAAAAATGAAAGTTGTTCTTGAACGACAATTGGCTTGTAAGGTTGATGATTCTAAAGCTGAAAAGGATCAATTTTTGAAAGTAATCCGAATCATTGAGAACTCAAGGGAAAATCTTGAAAAGGAAAGTCTGTGGAAAACTAAGTTTGATAAAATCTTCATGTTTTTGGATAACACTAGCTGGATAACTGATTGTATAAATCTCAAATTCAAAATCATGTTTAGCCAAAGTTGATGTGCAAAGGATTTGTCTAAACCAGTCACTGCACAGTCTTTGCCTAAAAATGAAAAAGATCAGCTTTTAAAACGAATTGCATATTTGGAATCAAAATTGGCATCACAAGATATTCGTTCTTGTCAAAAAGAATATCATGAGTTGAGAACTTTGTATAATGCTTTGAAAGTAAAGTTTGATTCTCTTAATCGGAAAAGGAGGGAAACCAATGTTTCAAAATCTTCAAAACCTAGAGAAAGTGTTTCAGCAAAGGTTCACACGGGTGAATCCTCAAAACCATTTTCAAGAAGGGTTTCTCAGTTTACAACCTATTCTTTGCAAAAAGATAGGAAGTTTTCTAAGAATTCTCAAAGTTTTGAAACACTTACTCCTCAAAAGGGTTTTAAGAAAAGAGCTTCAAATGCAAAGCATCAATCTTTTGAAACTATTTTTCTTGTTTTACGCCGATAAAATAAGTGTGGAGGCCAATTAAGGAATCACAAACTTTTGAAGCATCTACTTCTCAAAAGAGTTTTAAGACAAGAACTTTAAAGGGAAAGAATCAAGTTTTTGATCCACACTCTCGTTTTACACCGGTAAAACAAGCATGGAGACCAAAGCAAAGTCATTCGAAATCTTTCAAATATTCCAAATCAGAAATGCTTTCGATGCAAAACAAGAATGACTCTGCTTCGATCATCAACAAGAACGGAAGATTTTCAAACGAAGCAAAAACAAATTTTCGGAATGTTTCATCAAATGACAATCACAAATGGAAATCTTCTTCATCAACAAGATTTAAAACTCCACATGAAACACCGAGTTTCAAAAATCAATGGAAAATCAAAAGGAATTTTAAATCTCCGTTGATTCCACGAGAGCTGTTTTCAAATGAAACACCGGTTTCAAGCCCTCGTTGGAACTCAACATCTTTACATCGAATTGACACAACCTTAAAATGGTTTTCAAAACTTGGCAAAGCTGTTAGCACTGTGCTTAAATGGGTTCCAAAGGTTGTTGTCTAAATTCGATGTCAATGGCTTGTGATCATTTCAGATTGCAACCCGTGCCTCAGATAAAAGGAAAATGTACGTTTCAATGCATTTATCCTTAACAACGAAAAGAGAAATATTTTTGGTCTCGAGCTATTCAATCAAAACATTAAAAGTCTTGTAGCTCAAGTCAATGGTTTGTATTCAATTGACAGTTTGCAACCCGGTTTTCAAATAAAAGAAAAGTGTACGTTTCAGTGCGCTTTATCTTCAAAAGAAGAGAAATCTTCTTTGTCCGAGCATTTATTTTAGCAATCACTTTTCAAAAAGCATGTGCTAAGGGGGACATTAATGATTTCTAAGTAAATGTCAGTTAGGACTTGTTCTTCAATAAAGAAAGTGTACATTTTTATACATTTATCCTCGCAACGGGAAGCTTACAACTTCTCGTACTTGAGATATTTCATTTAAGATATTCCAAATCTTGAGCTCAAGTAAAATGGTATACAAAAGTTTGAACACAAATTTTCAAGAGTTATTCAAAAAGATTTTTCAAAATCTTTCAAACTTGTTGTGTTCAAAATCCCTTCTTTCATCATTTGATATATTTTTAAAGAGGAGCATAAAGGAAAATGTTTTGAACAAATGAATAATAATCGATTTAAAAGTAGTTGTTGTCAAGTGTGTTTATATCGATAAGTGTGCAAATGGTGAAGATTGTGTCTCGGTTACGACCGTTTCTTGAAATTAACAGGGTTTGAGGCACTACAGTGAGAATCTACGGTCCATTTCGGGTTTTTTATATTCGACATACTTTGATAGCACTAGGTTTCAAATTTGTTTAGAACATTCAGAAAGGTTCCAAATCATAATCATGCTATATCCATTTTCTCCCATGTGTTTTCAAAATTCTCTATAGCTCATAATGTTATCCATTTGATATCAAAAATATCTTATGGTATGATATTTTTGAGGGGAGAAAATTGGATTAAAATGTGATCAAGAAAGATAAATGCTTAAATGTGTGGAATAACAAAGTGATCTAAAAGACTCAAAGTGCAATCAACTCTTTCCTCCATGTGCAAAATAATTTTGAATAAAATAATTTTGAATATCGATGCACATGTGTAGGGGGAGTATTTCTCAAAAAGTGAAACTTTCAAAGTGTTAAATGTTTTGATTTATATCAAACACTTTGATTGATTTTCAAATGGTTTTATGGTTTCGATCTTAAATACCCATCATTAAACAACCTCCAATGAGCAAAGAAAGAAATAGGTTGTAAGTTAGGTATTATCCTTATGATCCAACCAGTACGTAGGGATTTTACCCAGGGGACATTCCATAGAAAGAATAGAAGTCCTTAGGTATGATGGAGTTGAATGTGAATGGGAATAATGTCAACTAAGGCATGAGCTATCATCGGAACAATCACAACATGATGATAGTAATGACGTCTTGTTAGACATTGAAGGGGTTGAAGAATGAAAAAGAAATATATAGATAAAGGGTGAAAAGAAAGAAGCCCTCCACAAACTTTTGGCAGAAACTGGGTCAATACATATCTACGAAATCACAAAGGATGATATCTTGGTAAATGAAGAAAGTCGTCATGGACCCAGTGATGCAATGCACAACCTTTCCCAGCCACTCAAGTTTCTCTCAAAAGAATCTTGTTTCAATTGTAACGGAGGATTAAATGCATAATCTATTGAACATCCTCACTCGAGAGATTGTTGATATGAAACAAAAGGTGGCAGTCTGCTCCAGCCTCCGATCACTAAAACCAAAACGCACTTATTGAGTCTAGAGCCAAATGAGATCAAATTATAAATCTCACATAGGACACAAAAGTACATTTGTATTAAACATCAAGATTAAACAAAAGTACAAGACTCGCTTTTATGTCTAGTTTGTGACAGTGCATGTTTGTGACATTGCCGGAACATTCAAGGCAGTGATACTTAATTTAAGTATATCACAATGATGAATGAGAAAATCCTAATCAGTTGACTAACATCAAGCCAACGCGAAAGTAGGTCACTAATTTGAAAAGAATGTTTAATGATTCAATTAGTGTTATAGTAATTAAGCTGATCTAGTAGTTATCGTTGTTTTTCCATACATTTGTTTTTGAAAAACCACAAACAACATTTCCTTGATTAATTCAAGGTGAATGTGAAGGATTACCATGGGTTACTTATGGATGTCACAATAGTTGATAAAGGAGGGGATGGTTGGAATTGAGCTAGTAGTGTCTCTTTCATGCTTAGGACCGCACTTCGCAAATGACATTCATTATCGAATATCCAGGCGTAACAGATTATGATATGTTTGATGGTTAATCCAATCTTATCAGGCGGGAGCAGAAGTCGTTCTGCTGAATATTTCGATAGAGTTGCAACAATTTGGGGGAAGGAAATGTGTACATCGGACTTATTGACTTTGTGTATACAAATCGTGCAAACAAGGGGGGGGACGAACTGTGTATAACAAATCCGAGACTTAATTGACTTGGAGGAGTTTATAATTTCTTTCATATGTGAGTTGCTTATGTGAAAGTATGTGCGAATGAATGGTTGTATAGTTAGGCGGGATAGCAATTGAAGGGGAAGATAATTTATGTACAACAAACTATCAACACAACATCTCTACCTTGCAGAGCAAGAAAAACAGTCATAAATTCATTACCTTCATATCTCATACTCAAAGTTCAAAGATACACTTCCGCAACTCTGATAAATCAAAGAACTTCCTCAAATCGTCAAGTTGTTGATCAAGATAAAAGTTCTACATGAGGAAGATTGTAAGCTGTAAAGAAAGTATGAGTATGTTGGTTAGAAGCTTTAAAAGACAAATCAAGATGGATTCGCGGTAAAGAATGATGACATGAAAAGATCTCAAAGGCAAAGGAAAAAGAAAATGAAAAGATAAAGATCAAGATCACAAGAGCATGATTGGAACAAGACCACTATTACACAACAAGACTCAAGACAAACAAGCGTTAAAGTTCAAAGATCAAAGTCACAAGAGAGATGATCATCCTTTAGGGGGAGATTGTTACGAATAAGGAAATGATGATCATTAATGCAATCAAAGAGAGATCTCAATGATTGTCCCTTGGGGGAAGATTGTTAGGATTGATAAAAGTGACGATCTTATTGAGATAAATGTCTTGTAATAAATAATGAAATATTATTATGTAATAGGTTAGGTAGATGGTAAATAGTCAAAGACTATAAGTCAAAGGGACTAAATTGTAAATGTCTAGAAGACAAGGGCTCCATGGTCATTCATTGTAAAAGGGTATAAATACCCCTCCACCACCTCATTTGTGAGGTGTGTCTTCTAGTGTCTTGTGTGTATCTCTAGGTGTTTCTTAATCTCATTATATCTTTCTCTAATCATCATCCTCCCTCTTTCTCTCTCTACTTTCTCTTTCTAGATTATCACTGGAACCCACTGTTAAATGACATGGTTGAATACATATAGTTCTAAGCTTCATTTGGTGAATTGGATGGTTTTATATCGATTCTGGATGAGGAATTTAAGGTCGTTTTACAGAAACGAGTCGAATCTAGAACACCTTTTGAAAAACAGGTTAAACTCTAGAGTTTTACACTAAAGTGTTGGATTTAAAAACATGGCTTTGTAGTAGACACCTTAGGCTAACATTTGCAAGTGGATTCACTTCAATAGCTATTACGGTTTAGGATTTATGGCCCGCGAGTAGTTAAAATTCAGAAAACTTTCTGAGTTGTGTTATTAAGAGTAAAATGTCAGTTGCTGTTGATTGGAAACTAATTAGATGATGAGGCCTAACATTCTAGAAACTAGACTCAAAGGTATTTCTAGGGGCGAAAGCCTCGTATTCATAGGCTTTACAGATTAGCATATATGGAACAATAAAGTCAGGTTAGAAATTAGAATATGAATTTACGTCTTTCCTTAAATTATAAAAAGTATATAAACACGTTAGTGTAACAAGAGTTGATGAGCAAAACTTAGTAGGTGTTTATTTAGATATAAACACGGGTTGTATATCAATTTAGGGATGAAAATACTTAGGTTAGGTCATTATGCAATGCCGCGCATATCTTGGAAATATATCTCATAATCATATAACTATTTCTACGTATTAATTATCTTTATAATACTAAGTCGCGTCACGTCTTATAGGTCGCGGCTAAATAGTTGGCGCTTCTTCTCTTAGTTGATTTCTCGCTCGGTCTTCTACTGCGGTGAGTTTAAAGCCTCGTCTTTAAATTTTTAATTGTTTTACAAACCCCGTGAGGGAGATACATTGTAACACCCCCAAAATGGGTCGCAGCGGAATAAGGATCCGGGGTGTGTTACTTCAAGATCAACAGCACAAGATATATATAAGAACGACACAAAAAGTCGTTTAAATTGATACATTGGATTTAATTATAAGACATAATACAAAAGCATAAAGCTTTACTTGTTCCTTGTTTAATATTACAAAAGACAACAATACATTTCCCAAAATATGATGCACATAAATCTTTAAGTGTGCAATCCAAAATGTAATCCAATGCATCCTTGGCACCTCGTGCCTATTGACCTCCTGAAAACATTGCTTAAAACGTCAACAAAAATGTTGGTGAATTCATAGGTTTATGTATTTAAATTATGCAGGACCGCAAGACTTTCCCGTGATGTTACAACATATGCCAACAATCACAAAACCAGATTACTGTTGCACTAAGCTCATGACACTGAAGCTCAACCTATATTTGCTATTTTAGCAGTTATTTTGCCCGTACAGATGTTGTAACCCGCAACATCCAAGTCCGACATGGTCAACGTTCGTTCCCGGTGATAGCTAATCACCCAAACGGGGAGGTTAATCCCAATAGATCTATTTATAACATTCGCGCTCACATAATGCAATTAACAACTACATCTATGCAATTGACAGTTCATGATAATGGGCTCAGGAGGGTTATCGCTACTTAGGCAAACACATAATCAATATATTTAAAACACTTGCGTCCAATTTATAAAACAAAGCATGTTTTCACCCCAAATAATAGTAAATCAGTAAAACTGTAAAAAGTGGGGCTATGAACTCACCTTGAGTACAGATAGTCCAAATAATCACAGATAAAACGTCACGCAAGACGATAGATGCAACCTATTTAAATTAAGGTCGTATAAGTACCGAGTACTTTAATTAATAACATTGAATATAATCTTATAGTTGTTACATCGTACTATCGTTCGGGCTATCATAATTAAAGAGGTCATGACATGACGTACGAGGAGTTAGGACACTTTAAATCGTAAATCCAACAACTCGTCGATACGCCATCCGAAGAGGCCTCATTATGAAACTCCCTAATATTATAGCACTTTGATAACCACTCAATATTCTATATAGCATAATCACCGACTAATCGTTTTAGTAAAATAATATTTATAAAGTGAAAACGTTTATAAATATACTTTTCGTAAAAATGACCTAATTTGGTCGTTTTAAGTCCGTATCTCGCCGATTCTTACGTCACAAGTCTTCGAGTAAGACAAGTGATCTAAAAAGTTACATTTTTAAGTATTAATTCTGGTGTGAATAGTAATTTTACGTTGCACAACAGCTAGTTTTATCGTTTGTTAGTTTTAAATTAGCGTAAACTTGTAAATCGTAATAACTTATTCTTTTAATCCCTATTTAGTGATTCCTCGAGTACGTCTTTTGATATTAAAAAAATGTAGTATAATTTATAAAGTTAATCCCACTGATTGAATATGTGCTTTTTACTGTCATAGTTATAAAATTACTTTTTATAAACTTTAATTATCGAAAACGTCGTAGTTTATTGTTATAGTATCAGTTTTTAGCGATTCTTTCGATTACGATCTCGTAATTAAAAGTATATCATATTTTAGAATCTGTAATGAATAGTAAATTTTATAAAAATAGTTTTATAAAAGTATTTATAGTCGTAAACTCGTAATTAACGTATCTTTTTCGTTATAAATCGGTTTTTCGAGTTTCTTATCATTTTGGAATCGTCACGAGACGTATTATTATTATATTATGTCAAACTTACTGTATGGAATTCGGATTTAAAACAGCCCCTAAGTATTCATGTGTATATCTTTATAAAAACCTTGTTTTATATATTATTTTCTTTAGTAGTTTATTAAGGAAACCCTAATAACTATTTTTAACACATGTGATACTTATAATAATGTCCAAGATCATCCATAGTCCTTATAAATTCATTGTAACAAGTTTAATAATTTACTTTCCATTATTTTCATATGTGAAGATTAAGTAATCTTATAAAACCCTAATTTTAACCTAAACATGTTTATACTTAAACCATATGTTAACATACTTTTACATTCACTTTTCCATGATATATATGACCATATGACATAAGAATAAGTGCATAAAATCATAAACATAAGTAATAACTCATTTTACATATTAAAAAGTCCTTAGTGGTGATTTAGCCATAATTAACATATTACACATAAAATCATAAGAAATAAAAGTATAAAGGAATTAGGAAGACCTTAGGGATGATGTATGAGATGAGAAATAAGTGCTAAACCCGTGTTTAGACTCAAAACCAAAGCTTACAAGCTTATAAACCCTAGATTAGGTTTGAAACCCTAATCTTCCCTTTTCTTCCTTAATCCTTGCAAATGATGAACCAATGCTTGTAAACACCTTAGTGTGCCTTAGGATTGATGTGTAAAGGGTTGTATGGATTGTATAAAAATTTTGTATGGATTGCTTATGAAGGAGATATGAGCCGTGGGTTTTGATAGAGCAAGAGAGAAAGAAATGTGATTTTGATAAGTAAAAGAGTGTATGTAAACTTCACATATGCATGTGTATTTATAGGAGAAGTGAAGAGATATTTGTTAGTTGCATACTTTGACCAAGAAAATTCAAAGGGGGGGACATGGTTGGGGCGTGGGTT
>BQNB010024061.1:0-61138 GCA_026074375.1 Tanacetum coccineum
AAACTAAAGCTTTCGAAAAATTCAAAATATTTAGTAAAATGATTTAGAATAAATTAGTGTAGGAACCCGGATACACTTTCACTTCACCATTTGAACAAGAAAAATAGAAAGGAGATATGATAAGAATTTTAGAGAGAGGTTGGAGAGAATTTTAGAGAGAGAAACAAGAGTGGTTGATTTACTAGTATGTGTGAAAAAATACAAATGAACCAACACCCTCTCCACACTTGGAGAGGGGTATTTATACTTACACCACATGGGCTTTGTTGGGCCGAATGGTGTTTAACTTGGTCCGGGCTAATGATTACTTTGGACCTTAGTCTGAAACGCGTACAATATTAGATTAATTAAATGAGTCCGATTCCCGTTCTAGCCTATTACAACATTTAATATATAAATGACCGAGACCTAATATTCCTAATGAACGAACTTCTTGTTCGACTCAATATTTTAAGGCTAACAATCTCCCCCGAAGTGAGTTCATTTGGGTACTATATAAGCCCTCTCCATCCTATGGAGAAGGTGTTGGTCATTTGTAAGGACACCTCTTTTATGTTATTCTCTGTTTCTCTCTCTACAGGTGTCAACAATCCTTTCTCTCTTTAGTTCTTTCTTAGAAACTCATAGTATTACTTGGTTTGTGATATCATCACGTTATTTGATGTCATCATATGTATGCGGCGGTTTCTACAACATGACACCAAAATCTTTGTGGGAGAAATTGTTCATTTAGCATTGTACGACTCATTTCTTGTAAAGTTTGGCTTTTCCTCTCAACAACCCCATTTGATTGAGGAGTGCGAGGTGCCGAGAAATTATGAGAAATTCCATGTTTATTACAAAAGACAGACAAAGACTCATGACTAGAGCATTATCAAATGCCTCGGTGCACCAGGATCCATTCGGATAAAAACATTGTCAATCAATGCCAAGTAGGTTTTGTAGATTTTTACCCAATGCTTTAAACTTATCAAAAGCTTCATTTTTAGTTTTTAGAAATAGTGTCCATGTATATCTAGAGTAATCGTCAACTTATTTAAGACCGAAAGTGACTTAAATTAGACACCTCTTAGCGGGAAAGTCAGTATTCTGAAGTGCGAGGTGCTGGGGACCGAGAGGTACAAATCACTGACGTGTAAAAGTTCTAAACTCTAGTGGTTGAAATCATGTTTTATAAGCTTATGTCGTGCATGAACGTCTTACCTATTTTACATGCATCACAGAAATGATTATCGAATTTTTCTTTTGGTAGTTTTCTTACTAATTTCTTAGAGGCTATGTTTTTAATTAATCGCATATTAGTGTGTCCTAGTCTCCTATGACAAAGAGTTGAGTTATCTACCATAGATGCAAGACATATTTTATGTTTTGAAGTAGGAATTATATTACCTAGATTGACGACCTTGCTTTTAGGTATTATACACCTATCTTGATTCAAGGGTTATTAATGTATTAGACTTCTATGTACATGGTTGTGATTTATGAGCCATTATGCATAATACAATGATCTTTTAAATAATCATGCTTACACCGTACCTTTTGAGAATCATTAGCCATCAAACATGTCTCATTGTTTTGAGGTTCATCGTCATCTTCGCTATCACTCCAAGTTACTCCAACGAATGCCTTGTTGTTAGGTTTTGGACAATTACTAGCAAGGTGATTCTTACTGTCATAGTTGTAGCATTCATGTTCACGCCTTGAGCTCTCACCTTCTTTACCCTTTACTTGGCATATGTCAAACTTGTCATGTACCTTGACCCCCTTTCGTGAAAGCTTTCTAAAGTTTTTAGCCATTAATTGATTTCTTAATCTTTGTTAGTTTTACCTTGACATATACTATTGTCACTAGTTTGTTCCCTAGTGACTTTGTCTTTGAGAGCTAATGACTTGAACTTTTCTTTTGTAGTCTTGGAAGCTACCCCGTCATTGTCCAAGACCATTTCATAAACCTTAAGGTTGCCAATTAGCTCGTCAAGAGGAAGAGTAGCCAAGTCTTTGGCTTCTTCAATGGCCATCATCTTGGCTCTCCATTTTAGTGGGAGAGCACGAAGAAACTTTCTAAAATGATTCTTGCTAGAATAGTCTGGATCTAAAGATTTGAGACTAGTCACAATAACGTAGTAGCGATACGATGTAAGCCACTATCAATAGTTTCTTCATTTGAGATTGAGAACTTCTTGTATTCTTGAGTGAGAAGATCAAACTTGCAATTCTTTACTTGTGAATTGCCTTGGTGAGTAATGATGAGTGTATGTCAAACTTCCTTGGCGGTTTTACACATAAAGGCACGCTTGTATTCCTTGCGGGTTGTAGATGGTCATCTTGGCTTCTTCATTATTTCTAAGTTGTTTCTTCTCGGTATCCTTGAGAAGTTCATACGGTGTTTCTTTCATCAACTTTGTTTCTTCGTCTTTAACTTCAAAGTAAAAATTGCCATTTTGGATGACTTGTCACAAGTCATTCGTTGGACTTTATAAGTCTATAAGCGTGCGGTGCTTTCAAAAGCAAAATCAAATTGGGTTCTAAAACGGTGGTCCCTTTGCAGTAGATTAGCTTTATGTGATGTCCGTGTAGGTCAATTATTGATTATCAAGTTTTTACATTTATATTTAGCTGACAAACCTAAAACAACACTTTAACGGACATTGTACCCGGTCAAGATGGAGTTTCGCAATAAGTAGGGTGTCGAACACTAAGAGTGATACATTAATTCTATATTCTATCAGTATTTTAATTAGTTCTAAATAGTCTATTTACTAGTTAAACCTATGCTATATACGTTATCTAATGATATGGGGGGGTTTTCAGCCTGAGAGACTGACACATGTTTGGTGGTGACACATATCAATTCAATACACAATAAACACAAAAGAAGAAAATCAGAAGATAGAAAAGCGGTACAAGCCAAATGATAGAAAACTGTATTAGCCATGTTAAATACAGTTCAATGTTGGTTTTTTTTGTTTTAGTGCAATGATTGACCTATCTCGAAGCGCAATGATCTTTCTTAAGACATAGCGGGACATCATCCTATGACCTAGACACATTATCCTATCACAATTATGCTTCTGCATAATGCATCCTTTATTTAATTATAAGTCTAGCTTAGGAAATCAAGCGTAGTGATTCCTGTTAAAACACTAGCCAACGGGACTTTACCCTCTTATTGCTTATACGGTGTTCTTATAAACTGTTCAGTCCTCTATTCAAATCCTATTAGTAATTAAAGAACATATTGCTGAAATTTAAACAAGTCACCTACCGATCCAACTAACTCCATAATTCAAAGACAAGGAAAAAAAAAGACAGAAACTTATTTGTGATCCGATGTTCCAGTATTATAAACACGATAATGGAGAGCTAATCCCGATATCTAGAAACTTTTTAAGTACACTAGACCCAGATAACGATAGGTCGCATATTCCAAACACATAACAAGTATGAGGTGATAAACATAATCAAATAATCAATATATTAAACAGATAAATTAAGAAATCGATTTTAAAAAAAACATTAAACTTTCGATTAACGATGGCTATACCCAGGGTATTAGCCCACAACCTTTGTAATTATACAAGCGTAATCATAACAAGAAAATCGAACATTAGAGAGTAAAAATTACACATGCTTTCTATGGATGCGTGATCATTGCTTGACCTTGGTGGCTGAGCTCTCTTCTAAAATTCATCTTCATGAAATATGGTAATAAAAAAAATCTGATATTGGCACACCGAAAACTTGTTTTTTGAGTCATCCTCTTTGTATAATGTCTAAAAAAGACTCGATACGCGCATTAGTCTGGCTAAGCTTTTCCCATTAGAACTAGGATTTAGACTGACATAGGTTTAACATAGGTTTAGATTAGAATAGAATTAACATAGATTAGATAACCAAGATATTAAATAAATTGATAGATTTAACCTCGCTCTCAGTGATCGACACCCTACTTACCACGAAACTACTACCGATCAGGTACAATGCCCGTTAAAGTGTTGTTTTTGTTTGAGTCAGCAAAATATAAATTTAAAACTTGAATCAATAAAATATACACCACATAATGACACATCAACCAAGTTGTACATCTTCAACTCTTTTCTGAATGACGATTCTTCTGGTAAACATACGCAGTGTAACCGCCAGGTTAACAATAGCATCGCCATTGAGATTGAACAAATTGTGTTGAACGATAAGAAGAAGCATGTCTTCAATGTCATTCAAGTGTAGATTAATGAAGTCACCTTCTTTGAACTTGTATAGTTTCCTATCAACTCTTCGTACCACAATCTCCTCTAAGTACCCATAACCATGTTGCTTGTCAACCTTCACACTGACTACACTCAGAATCTTTAACGGAGAGTAGACATCATGTTTAGAGAATCCGTAGATCCAAGCTCTGTAGAATAACTGACGCTTGGGGTCCCTAATGCTTAATTTCACGTTCAGCATCTTTGTCATAACCCGCTTTGACAACACTCCATAGTTTCGGGATCATGTCTTCAATACCCACTAACTCGTACCTTGCAGCCTTCATCTTAGTGATAGACATAATATACTTCCTTTCCATGTTTGTCGATTTCAAATATTTGAGATCATTGTTGAAGAAGTATTCTGAAGCTACGGTTAAATGACCTGGATGACCTTTCAAAGGAAGAGGTTTATTTAAGTCAAATGGGCATCGATCACCTTCAGGATTTTCCCAGTCAAGTTGGTCAGACAGGGCTTTATAGCATTCTTCCATATCGTATTCGAGTTTAATGCTACTTTGGCAGGTTCCCTTTAGAAGCTTGTAGACTGGACCTACTAAGTCTGCTTTAGTGAGCTTGTTTATTTTGAGACGATTCATTGCAAACTTGGAGAAATCAATAGGAGTGGCTATAAATTCGTCAAATGTGAGTGTATTTTTTCAGCATATAATAGATTATTAAACCATGTTTGTTCTAGTTGATCATCAATAATTCGATCCTGGTTCCACTCTAGATCATGATTAGGAGGCCTTGGAGATTCTTTGAACCAATTCTTCTTAGGTGCATTGTCTGTCTTTATAACTGAATCATCTTGTGATTAATCAACATCATTAAACTCATCATCATTAGCAGTGTTATCCGCAACATCCATTATCACCTCTTATGTAGGTTCAACAACTAATTCTTCTGCATGCATAGATTTATCAGATTTTGAGGTTTTGGGTGAAGTATTACCTTTAGATATGTCTTTTGATGTGGATGACTTCTTGGATGACTCAAATTCTTGGTTCTTCTCCTTTTGGTCCCTTTTCCTCGGTTTGGTCCAGCAGAAGGGTCTTCATCTTCATCATCGTGTTGTCTCTTCAAATGAGTGGACGATATTACAGCAGCAGCTTTATCCATGTCATCTTCATCCTTAATTAATGAAAGCATGAGAGCATCATATAATGCCTTGTGTGTTGGATGTTTCTCAAACGACTTGGATTCTCTCATCATTTTGAACAATATATCCTTCTGTTTGAATTCCTCTTGATTCAATGGTGTTGCTGACTGCTTTGAATCCTTCTGTTTGGATGCATACTCCATCTTGACCTTTATGATATCTGAAACATCTTTCTGTGGGGCTTGCTGGTTAAGATCAATTGGATTCTTCTAGAGCACATTCCGAATCATGCTTTCTAGTCTTGGTTCAATGAACCCAGACACAACAACATGCACAAGATTTCTGACACTGTATATAATGACTTCAGAATAATCAATTTTGGATCAGGCTTCAAATTTGTTCTCTAGACCAGACAGCCTTAGAAAAAATATAGGTAGTGGATCCGGAATTGCAGTTGTAACAACTAGAGCTGCAGTGGTGATTGGTGGTGTAGGGATTCGTGTTGTTTGTTGTAGCATGTATGAGATTTTAGTAATAGCGGGAGCATGTGAAAGATGTAACACCCCCAAAATTTCAACAACGCAGCGGAATACCACTTGGGGTGCTACTTTATAGTTTATACACACAAGTTACAGAAAATGACTCTAAGTGAGACGTTTTGAAAAGTCAACCATTCAAATTTTTTTTATAAAATATCAGAGTTACAACAGGTTCCATTTGTAATGTAATAAAAAACATTTTTAAAACATTTGTTGAATGGTACTCAAATAGTAAAGCCTTCAAAAATATATCCGTGCGACTCAAAAGCTCCCAATGCACAGCTAGCAATATAATAACCTGAGAAAATACATGCAAAAACGTTAACAATAATATTGGTGAATTCATAGGTTTAAGTAAAAGCAGTGTTGAAATAATATCCACGTAATTTAACTATCTGAAGAAAAGTAGCGTTACAACATTTCAAAGTATTATTTCCAAAAATCCAAGTAGTGATTCAATAAATCAAGTAATGATTAATAGTGGACCACAAGATTTAAGTAATAGTAGACTACGAAAACGAATTCAGTAGTCCAAAAATATATAATTGCACTAAGCTCAAGGTGACACCAGAACCTTTAACATGTAGATGGAAATGTAATCAAAACCATACTCGAGGTTTTGCCCCAAAAGATATACAAATGCTGCCAAAACATCCTACAAATACCTCAAATGTTAAATGCGTAAAATGGTTAACTAGAAACCACAGCCCAGAACGGGAATTGAGTCATTCCCCGATAGATCTATCCACAACACTCGCGTTTACCCAGCTAGTAACTAACGGTTCATGATATAAAAGGGGATTTAATGGCAAAGGGTACTTAGGAAATAATATGATAATAGCAAAAAAATGGGAAAACACTTGTGTCCACTGTAAAACAAGTAATGTGTTCAAGACTCCCAGTTTTCATATATATGAATTCAGTTATCTCAAATCATGTAGTAAGCCAATCAAGCTTTAGTAAATTCATGGGTAAACAACCATGTATTAAAAGTCATGTAGTAAGCAAGTAAAAACTTTAGTAGAATTAGTCATGTAATGCTTAAGTAATAGAAATCAATAAATTTGCTTAGTAAACGAGCATGTATTCTCACCCCGAAAACAGTTTATGAAAACCATTAGAAAGGAAAAGGGTGGGGCTATGAACTCACCGAGAAGGAATGAAGTATCGAATGAGAATTTCAACAAGGATAGAACGGCGACAACGTCTCACCCGCGACCTATAATAATGGTGCGCGTATAAGAATATATTTATAAGAAAAATGCATAAAATGCATAAGTATGTAAAATATATATATTCCGACATATATGAAATATTATATCGTAGAATCCATGAGTGCGCCTGTAAAACCCAAAATTTGAATTTCATTTCATATTGGTAATTTTGAATATAACCTAAAGTTTATTAATAAGTATTTGAAAATAAAACCTTAGGTTATAATTTTGGGAAATTATAAAGATATAACATAAGGAATTTTTTTTAAATATATAAAACTTATATATGTACATATATATGGCCGGCCCCATATTTAAAAAAAATAATAAATTTAGTAATTTTGATTATTTTGTATATTTACTTCCTTTTTTTATAAAAAAAACCTATTTTAAGGGATAAGTATTAAAAGGTTTTAGCAAGTATTTTGTGTAATCTTCAAAATGGGAAAAAAATTATTTTGTCCCCCCCTCTTTGAGTTAAATGCCCGGCCATATAGTGGTGTTGATACACCAAATCTTTTATTTTTGTAGCAAAAGATAATTTAGGAAAAAAGTGTAAAAGGTTTAAGCAAATGTCTTGTAATCTCCTTAAGTTCTAAGAAAATCTTGTCCCCTCTTTTTCTCTTTATAAGGCCGGCCACATTCACCCCTCCATCACCATTATTCTCTCAAAATTCTTACTCCATAATTTTGTGTATTCCTCCATAGAAGCTTCAAGCAAGAAAAAGGTTTAGGTGTTTTTTTTGGGTAATCCTTGAAGTTTTGGTGTTCTTGGTGTGGTATTGATCTTCATTCTTTGGTGTATTCTTGGGTTCTTGGTGTTTGATCTTGTACTCCTCCCTCATTCCATAGGTAATTCTTGATTTTGTTTCATTCTTGTTGTCACCATGATTACATATGCAAAAGTTTTCATAAAAACCTAAAAGATTGTAAGAAATAATGTGTTTATGTTCTTGTCAATTTCTCTAGGGTTTAATCTAATTAAAATGGTTAAATTACATGTTATGAAACCCTAAGATGATCATTAAATGTGTTATTAATAAAAACTACAAGATTAGAAACCCTAGGGTTGGTTTTGATGGGTGTTAATTAGGGTTTTCATGGTTAATAATTCTGGGCAGAATTTTAGGTCATGTTCAACGGGGTATAACTTGATGATAAAAAGTGGTTTTAACATGATTCTTGAGCCTAAAGTTAAATTCAAAGAGTCTAGTTTCTAGAAACGTTAGTCTCATAATTTTAGAAGGTCGGGAAGGTTGGTTTTGGGATGTTAAAAGAATAAGTGTCAAAACTACAGTTTCTGGCCAAAATTTCACTTGTAGTTTTTGATTTTTAATTCGAAAACCATAAGGAGTTAGACTCAAATTTTAGACATGGTAAAACTACACGATATTAGCTACGTCCATGATTTTTTTGAGATTTTTAGGAATTGTCTAAGTATGGTAAATACGCGTCAACTTTTCAAAGGTTCTGCCAGGTCAAAATTCGGGTCAATTTTGGGTAACAAGGGTCAAAGAGATACTTAAACATGGAAATAAATTAAACCAATGATCATGGATGTATTACACATATGTAGGAACCTCTGTAATTTTTGGTGTAATTTTAGAATGTGTTTTTATGGGTCATTTATGTATGGAAACTTACCTTAAAAAGTAGTCAAAATCTGAAATTTTTGGAAACCTTAACTAGGTCAAGTAAACTTTATTTATGGTAAGATCAAGTGTAAAACTACTTAAAAAAATATGTAATATATGTTAATCATGGTTCTTGTATATTCGGTGAAGGTGTTGTGATCTCTTGCTTTTGTGTTCATTTCTCTCCGATTGCTTATTCGTTAAGGTACAAATATTTCGTTCTTTTAGTAAGGACACCTCATGACTTATTTCTCATTTGTTTCATCTACTTTGATTCATTTGATATTCCGTCTGATTTGCTATCCGTAGTCATGACTCCTTTGATATTCACTAATATTCTGTTTGATTTGATATTCGCAATTATGATTCCATTGATCCTTGTTTGAATATGATGTTAGATCCGTTATCTTGACTTGATCATTAGTATCTTGTTCACTTATATCTTCTGCCTAAATCTTGCCCGAGCTATTTGAACTAGTCATAGAGGTACCATGACCATGTCATTGATGCACCAATGGCATGACACTATCTGTGGCGGTATGATTGGTCCACGGCGTTCCCTTTTAAATGATGGCCTTTGATTATTATTAGCTTACATATGTATCTACACTCGTCATTGTACTTGTGTATATGGATATGACTTTGTTTGCAGGGAGCATATGGATTCATCCTAGGTACTTTGTTCCGTTCAGTTTCATGAATAGTTGTGTGGTCAATACACCCATATCACATTTTGGTACACATGAGACTGCCTCGTTTACATTTTGATTATGACTATCTGATTATTTGTTTTAGTCTATTCATGGAATCAGGTTTTAGACATTTGTTTGGGCTCGTGGGCATTCCTTTGATTACTCTACTACTCCATCCTATTCCATTGATCTATATAAATCGTTTTGGACATTTGTTGGTCAGGTTCTCTTTAAATGATGGACCGTTTGATATTATTAGCTTACATATGTATCTACACTCGTCATTGTACTTGTGTATATGGATATGACTTTGTTTGCAGGGAGCATATGGATTCATCCTAGGTACTTTGTTCCGTTCAGTTTAGGTGAATGGTTGTGTGTGTGCAATACACCCCATATCACATTTGGTACACATGAGGAGCTTGCCTGTGTACATTTGATTATGACTATCTGATTATTTGTTTAGGGTCTATTCATGTATCATGTTTAGACATTTGTTTGGGCTCGTGGGCATTCCTTTGATTACTCCCATCCTATTCATTGATCTATATATATCGTTTGGCATTTGTTTGGCAGGTTCTCGATATTCATTTCGTTCAAACCTTCATTTTATTTCCGTTATTATTATTATTATTATTATTATTATTATTATATCTGTTCACTGAGCATTAGCTCAGCCGCGTTTTCTTTTCCTGCGGCAGGTACTAAGCGGGAAGCTAGGATATGAGTGTTGAGAGTAGGAGCTTTTAGAGGACCCACCTTTAGAAGAACCCTTTTTATTTGGATTTATGTTTTAAGACCTTTCCTTTTGAAGATTTCTTTCATTTGACTTTATTGGAATTTAATACTGTTGGAAGTCATTTTATTTTATGACTTGGTATTTTGATTAATAAAGTCTTCCGCTTGCTTTTATATATGTTCTGATTTGACACCATAATGTGATGCTTTGTCTCTTTATCGGAGTGGGGTGTTATAGTTGGGCTACACCAACGACGCCGACGGAGGTGAGGCAATTTCTTGGATTGGCTAGAAATTATCGGAGGTTTATTGAAAGATTTTCTTTGATTTTTAAGCCACTGACTAAGTTGACTCAGAAAAATAAGAAATATGAGTGGGAAAAAGAAGAAGAAGAAGCTTTTCAAACGTTGAAGCAAAAGTTGTGTAGTGCATCGATCTTAGCATTGCCCAAGGGAACAGAAGATTTCATGGTGTATTGTGACGCATCTCTTAAAGGTTATGGAGCCGTGTTGATGCAAAGAGAGAAAGTGATAGCGTATGCTTCTAGACAATTGAAGGTCTATGAAGAGAATTACATTACTCACGATTTGGAGTTAGGAGCCGTTGTTTTCACTCTTAGATTATGGAGACATTATTTGTATGGGACGAAGTGTGTGGTTTTCACCGATCACAAGAGCCTATGATATATCCTGAATCAGAAAGAGTTAAACTTGAGACAACGAAGGTGGTTTGAGTTGTTGAGTGATTACGATTGTGAAATTCGGTATCATCCTGGAAAAGCGAATGTGGTGGCTGACGCCTTAAGTCGGAAGGGAAGGGAAAAGCCATTGCGTGTTCGAGCTTTGATGATGACTGTTCACAATGATTTACCAAAGCAGATTCGTGAAGCTCAGGGAGAAGCCATGAAAAGAAATAATGTAAAAGCAGAAAATTTGGAGAGACTGATTAAGCCGATATTTGAATTTAGCCCTAATGGAACTCGTTGTTTTAGGAATCGTGTTTGGTTGCCGCGATTTGGTAGATTGAGAGATTTGGTTATGCATGAGTCGCATAAGTATAAGTATTCTATCCATCCGGGATGGATAAGATGTATCAAGATTTGAAGTTGCTGTATTGGTGGCCGAATATGAAAGCGGATATTGCCACGTATGTTAGTAAATGTTTGACTTGTGCGAAAGTTAAGGCCGAGCATCAAAAACCGTCTGGGTTGCTGCAACAACCTAAGATTCATGTTTAGAAGTGGGAAATAATTACTATGGATTTTGTGAGCGGACTGCCAAAAACGCCGAGTGGGTATGACACGATTTGAGTTATTGTCGACCGACTAACCAAATCAGCTCATTTCTTGCCAATGAAGAAAACAGATAGTATGGAGAAACTCACGCGATTGTACTTGAAGGAAATAATGTGTAGGCATGGTGTACCTGTTTCGATCATTTCAGATCGAGATAGCCATTTTACGTCATATTTCTAGAGATCGCTTTAGAAGGCGTTGGAGACAAATTTGGATATAAGTACCGCTTACTGCCCTCAAACGGATGGTCAAAGTGAAAGGACAAGACAAACACTGGAAGAATATATGGGGTCATTATTAATCATATGTCTCTACATATCTTCATCCAACAAAACAAAAAAATAGATACAAAATCACAAGACCTGAGTTGTCATTCGAGAAACCATATTTCTTCTTATCTGTATTTCTGCTTATACTTTACTCATGTAATTCTTTATTTTATTTTCTTTTATAATTCTTTCTAAATATATGAATCCACAAACTAGATACTTCATGATACTTGTGAAGCACGTACATAATCATTAAGATCGTGTGTTTCTGAAATGCCAAGTATTTGACATTGCATTAAAATGGGATATCTTATGGAAACAATGAACTGACGTAAAGCTATTTTACATGCTTAGTTTTGCTTTTCATTCATCACTGTCTAATATATACGCGTCATCATTATTGAATCTTGTTTCAACAAAGAAAACTTAATATAAATTCACACCTATGTCATAATTCAATTATCTTATATGTAAATATATGCCATTTGTTTGTTAAAAAAAAATACCTATTATGAGAAATGATAGAACCATATAACTTTTACATAATAATGTTCACACAATTATGTGAGAAAAATAAATTTCACACATTGTATATTAATTTTGTGTGTGTAAAACATGAACTTTTTACATATTAATTCACGTAGAATGAGTTTACTGCCACCCAGACTCAAGCTCTCTCATTCGATAGGTTGAGGTTGTCACTTCATTTGCATATTATACATGTTGGACAAAAAAGTATTTATGCAAGTAAACCTATTTCTATTGTAACATGCGGTGATCATCTCACTAGCCCAAGAACCAGATCCTTTTCTCATACCTGAATTTCATCACAACTTAACCTATTTCGTTAAGAATACTATTTCTCAGTGAATCCCTTCACAACTGGTAATCTGGTATAACCAAAATTAATTTTCATTGTTTGTGAGGCGCCTAAAAGAATGAGTACTTGCGACTCACCAGTTGAGAGGATTTAATAAATCACAGAAGCTCGTGAAACTATTGTTAAGTTCTTTTAAACGGTCAAAAATCAAAATGTTGTGCTATCAAAGTAACATATTTATTTATATGACTAACGTTCTCATTTACTTTTCCAAGATAAGAAAAATCAACTTCTGTTTGAACAATAAATGGAATAATACATCCTCGATGCATACTTTCTTTAGTTTCGATACGACATAACGCCAACCTCATTTATTCATGCCTTGGTGGAACATGACTTGGGTAATTCCTCATTCTCTAACACAATTTATGCAAGATTGGTATATGTCGAAAATTTAGGGCTTTAATCGGCCCTTTGCACTATGTGGTCAATTTGGATTTCGAGAAATGAAGCACTATTTAACGACTCAGTTACTTGTTAGAATCACTTTGTGGATCTCGTAAAATCAATATCGTCTGTTTGGACGGTCAGGCTTGTGCAAAGCTCAACATTTTCATGTATGGATTTCACAGCTATGGATTTTAGCTTAGTAATGTAGCACTCTAGTAATTTTTCAACATGCTTTGTTTTAGTATTGTTTGAGACTTAAGATCTGATGTCAAATGGATATGTCAACTGAATTGGATCTAAAGTTCATATTTTGTATCATTTTCAACTTTTGTTGAAATAATTAAATTGATATTTGGCCAAAAAGAAAAAAAAAATGTATTAGGTAACAACAACAAAAAAAGAAGTGTTCTACGAATATTTATACGTGGACGATAAATTTAATCTCCAACGTTCTTTTTAATTAGCCCAACAAATAAGATCATGTTAAGTTCGTTAGTTCATGACGTGTGTTGATGACGTATAGTACGAATAATAGGCTTATCGGGCTTAAATCGTTACTCTACTCCATTTTAGGGCGCAGCCCACACAACAAAACATACGAGCTGCCACTAAGCCCAGAGATAAGCTGGCTGCGGCTCGGATGTCTCAAGACGCACGCAGATAAGATACTTTTGCACACGTATGCGGAAGGTGATCTGTGTCCGCAACCACGATTACAAGCGGATCCTTGCCCGACAAGGGTCCCATTCTGACGACTAACAATCATAAGCGAAATAGTAGGAAAACCTAGTATTGGGCTCACCTATAAAAGGGGGTCTCTGACACCTTAAAAGGTACGATTTACTCACTCATATTCACACACACATACTCTGACATTCTTTGACAACATGATTTCTTACTCTCACACCAGAGCTTAATCGTGGGGTCCGTTCCCACGGTAAGGCTAACGGTTTATCTTTATTTGTGCAGAAAATCGTCTCATTACTTGGTTTAGTACAAGATCATATCCATCATCAGCTTATTGGCCCAACTCAATAAATATCCCAGATCCATCTCATACCCCGTCACACTTTTTGTACTAACAAGTTGGCGCCATTCGTGGGACCGAGTACACAACTACGTTCTTAAAAATACTCACTATTAGCGCACATTCAGGCCCCTCTCCTACCGCACCTACGTCCGCCGTGCGAAACGCGATAGGAAAGGAAAAAGAAATATCGCAAAGAAATCTGAATGGGTCAGCATCCGACGCAACCCTTAGGGAATATTGTGATAAGCATTACAACTAGTTGTTGCCGATCCTAGCTGAGAAAATGCACCAAGAGAAGGTACAACAAGAAAAGATTAAGGCAGTGAAAGCCCGTCTTAAATTCGAGGAGGTCTCACAGCACTCCGAGTTAGGGACACCAAGCAGGAGAAAGGACCTCAGTAAAAGGCTCGAATCTAAACATATCTGCAGCATCTTCGGAAGCCTTAGACCAAGGCGAGGCCGATCCGAATCACCAAGGAAGAGAGATCCAGAAAGAAAAACGATGTTCAAAAGGCTGGATCTAGACGTATCCACAGCGTGTCCGGAAGTCTTGAGCAAAGGCGCGACTAACCAGAGTTACCAAGGAAGAGAGGTTCGGAAAGAAAAACGGTGTTCAAAATGCTAAAAAAGAGTGTATTTCACAGGCTTGGAGACAAGGGAAAAAATGTGTCCACACACTCGAACAGCTCAAGACGTCAGTCGTATCATAGTGGTCGCAGAGGAACAAATCATGCTTCTGAGAAACATCATAACAAAATAACATCCTCATATATGACGGAAGATATATCAGAAAGCGAAGGTAGCGCAGGAGGACACTGGAAGTCAAGGTCAAAAAAGCAAAGGTCAAGCATTGAGGATGACGATCTATCCCAGCCATGGGTATGCAAGGAAACTAATCCGTTCACTCCCCGCATTCCTTATTTTGATCTCCCAAAAAGGACCCGCATGCCAAGTCACGTCAAAACATATGACGGAAGCGAGGATCCAGAAGATCACCTCAAGATCTTTCAGGCAGCAGGAAAAGTGAAACGTTGGGAAACGCCAACATGGTGCCACATGTTCAACTTCACACTTACCGGATCTGCCAGGGTATGGTTTGACGACCTCCCTCCTGAATCTGTATATAGCTACGATGACTTAAAAGAGGCCTTCTTGGCAAATTTCCGTTAGTAGAAAAAGTGCATCAAAGATCCTGTGGAAATCCACCATATCAAGCAGAAAGAAGGAGAGTCTACAGAAGATTTTGTGCGTAAATTCAAGGTTGAAAGTAGGGATGTGAAAGGGGCACCGGAAATCATGAGAATCTCAGGATTCATGCATGGAATCACAAACCCCGAACTGATCAAACGTTTGCACGATAAAATCCCGAAGTCAGTAGATGAGACGATGAGGATTACCACGTCCTTCCTTAGGGGGGAGGTGGCAGCTGGTAACCAAGAATGGAAGAAGTTATTTTCGCCATGGAAACAGCAGGAGGCCGGACATAAGCAGAATTTCAAGAAAGGAGGTTTTAAAAATCAGCAAAGGTCAGAGCGGAGACAAGATAGGTTTACTCTTCTCTCAAAATCTCCAAAAGAAATTATGGCCTTGGAAAAAGGAAAATTTAAAGCTCCACCTCCAATGACGACCCTGATCGAAAAAAGAAACAGCTATAAATTTGTGAGTTTCATGGAGAGGTGGGGCACAACACTGATGAATGCATGCACCTGAAGAGGCAAATAGAATAATTGCTGAAGAATGGGAAACTGTCGCATGTAATCAAAGAATTAAAGCAAAACAATGGGAAGGATCAGCCAAAAACAAACAAAAAAGGGGAAACATCCAGTAAGGATAAAGCCTTGGAAATCCTGATGGTACAGCCATGACAGAGGGTAGCTAGGCAAAGAATTACCCAAAGTTTTTCCCCCGACCCAGAAATCTCATTCCCACCTCTTGAAGAAGAAGAAGGAACTGAAGAACTAATGATCATTGAAGCAGAAATTAGGGGC
This sequence comes from Tanacetum coccineum, assembly GCA_026074375.1. Taxonomy (NCBI): domain Eukaryota; kingdom Viridiplantae; phylum Streptophyta; class Magnoliopsida; order Asterales; family Asteraceae; genus Tanacetum; species Tanacetum coccineum. The sequence continues at coordinate 16,018 of BQNB010024061.1, forward strand.
CATTTCATATACCGAATGTATGTGGACGACGAGTCAGCTTCAGAAATATTATATGAACATTGCTTTAAAAGACTCCGCCCGGAAATAAAAAATCAGATGGTTCCGGCCCTGCCCCCTTAATAGGGTTCAATGGCGAAATCATATGGCCATTAGGGCAATTGTCACTACTAGTGAAAATTGGAGATGAAGAACATTCAACCTCAGCTTGGATGAATTTTGTGGTAGTAAGATCGTCATCTTCGTACAACAGAATCATCGAAAGACCGGGAGTCAGGAAAATAAAAGCAGTCCCGTCAACAGCTCACGGAATGTTAAAGTTAAGAAGCAGCAAGATCATTCCAATTGAATGTGCATCGGTCTTAGGACCAGAGAGACAACCTCCAGCTGCCCATCAAGCCATAGAAGAAAGAATTAAGGTAGCAATAAACCTAGATTACCCAGAACAAACAATAATGATTGGGTCTACTCTTACAGAGGAAGGACGAACAAGCTATGTGACTTACTCCAACGTAACCTAGATGTGTTCGCTTGGAAGCCTGCGGACATGACCGGCGTCCCAAGGCATATAGCGGAACATCGGTTGAATATACGGGAAGGATGCCCTTCGGTCAGGCAAAAGAGGATAAGCCAAGCGGTAGATAGGAACCAGGCAATACAGGAAGAAGTTAAAAAACTTGTTGATGCCGGTATCATGAAAGAAGTCCACTACCACAATTGGTTATCTAATCCGGTAATGGTAAAAAACACGATGATAGCTGGAGGATGTGTGTAGATTTTAAAGACCTGAACAAAGCATGCCCTAAACACGGTTATCCGCTACCGGAAATAGATTGAAAGGTGGAATCCCTCTGCGGATTTCCCTTCAAATGCTTTCTGGATGCATACAAGGGTTACCACCAAATAAAGATGGCAAAAGAAGATGAAGAGAAGACAACATTCATCACAAGCCAAGGAGTATTTTGCTACTCCAAAATGCCTTTCGGTTTGAGGAATGTTGGGGCAACATACCAGCGTCTGGTGGATAAAGCATTCCATAAGCAAATCTGCAAGAATATCGAGGTATATGTGGATGACATAGTCATTAAAAGCTGTACGAAAGACGAAGTCATTAGGGACATCGAAGAAACATTCAAAACCCTAAGGGAAATCAACATGAAGCTGAATCTAAAAAAATGTACCTCCGGGGTAGAAGAAGGGATGTTCCTAGGTTACAAGGTCAATACCAAAGGAATAAAGGTATGTCCGGACAAAGTAGATGCTGTTTTAAGTCTTCCATCTCCGAAATGTTTGAAGGACGTACAAAAGTTAAATGGAAAGCTGGCAATCCTGAACAGGTTCTTGGCTAAATCAGCTGAGAAATCATTACCGTTCTTCAAAACTCTAAAAAAGTGCACAAAGAAAAGTGACTTTCACTGGACCGAAGAAGCCGATGCTGCGTTTAAACAAATGAAGCAGCTCATAGCAGAACTTCCTACACTTACCGCACAAGAAGAAAAAGAAGAGCTCATTGTCTACCTGGCTGCAGCAAAAGAAGCCGTAAGTGCAGTCTTAATGACTGAAAGGGAAGCTAAGCAAATACCAATTTATTTTGTTAGCCGCGCCTTAAGAGGTCCGGAAGTGGATTACACATCAATGGAAAAATTGGTTTTTGCGCTAGTACACGCCAACAAGCTCATTTAAGAAGATGATATCCGAGAGTCACACCCATTTATAGTGGGTCACGATCAGCCCATAAAGCAATTACTATCAAAACCAGAAGTGGCAGGAAGCTAACAGAAATGAAGTATAAATGTTGGGAGAATATCCATACACTATAGACCAAAGTACTTTAAGGGACAAATACATAGTGGACTCACACATAGTTTGAACGATCAGAAGAGATGATCCCAGACACCGCCATGGAGGTCGAAGAAGGAACTTTCGAACCGTGTAATTATGTATTACAGACGGGGTCGTCGTGTGCGGACAGGGCTCCAGAGCATTACTAGTACTCCACAAACAAAGAGCATAGTTTTACTATGCTCTAAGGTTTAGGTTTCGGCAACCAACAATGAGGCTGTAATACGAAGCTTTGATTGCAGGAATAAGAATTGCGGAAGAAATGTGTTGTAAAGAATTTCTAGGCAAATGGAATTCTAGATTAGTGGCTAACCAAGACAATGTAACCAACATAGCAAAGAAGGCAGATATGATTTTGGTATATTGGAAAAAGTAAGACACTTACCCAACGCTTTAGGATGTTCTCAATCAAACAAGTTTCCCAGAAGTGGAAAACAAAAAAGCCGATGCGGCTGAGCAAAATAGGATCCACTACTACGCACACCTAAGCATACAAGTGTTGGGTTGAAAAACCAAAGAGAAGTTACTAAATCGAGTTGGAAGTATTGGCAGTAGTAGAAGAAGAGGGGAACACATGGATGACCCTGATTTATGAATACCTTACAGAAGAAACTCTTCCAGCGGAGGTGAATAAGGCAAGAGCGGGGCGGCGCAAGTCACAGTGGTTCGCAGTGATCAATGGGGTCCTGTACAAAAAATCATTTCTCAGACCATGGCTACGGTGTGTCGGGCCGCTCCAAGCAAATTATGTCCTAAGAGAGATACATGAAGGATCTTGTAGCATGCATGCAGGCACACAACCGGTTATGCTAAAGCTTTGGTGAACCGGATACTATTGGCTTACTATGCACAAGGATGCAAGGGCATTGATAAGGGCATGCCAAGACTGTCAGGTTCACAGACCTATCCCAAGAAATCCGCAGCAAAAGCTGACCCCAATCACATCCCCATGGCCATTCTACAAGTGGGGAATCGACATAGCCGGACCTTTCCCGGAAGGTCCTGGTAAAGTCAAATTCTTGATAGTAGCCATTGATTACTTCACAAAGTAGATTGAAGCAAAGCCAGTTGCAACCATCGTGTTAATGGGCAACCAAGTCAAAAAATTTGTATGAGATAATATAGTTTGCAGATTTAGACTCCCTAGAGAAATAATCTCTGATAATGGAAAACAATTCCGAGACAACGCATTCAAAGATTGGTGCGAAAAGTTGTGTATCCGCCAACGTTTTGCTTCCGTAAAACATCCGCAAGCAAATGGATTAGTAGAAAGAGCAAACCGAAGCTTAGGGAAGAAAATCAAGCAAGCTAGACGCAAGAGCCATAATTGGATGGGAAGAAATCTCCAATTTATAGAATGTTTTTTTGGCCCATGTTCTCTGGGCACATCGTACGATGATCAAATCTAGCCACGGAAACTCCTTTTTTGCTAACATTATGGCACGAGTAGTCAAAACCCAGCAGAAATAGGCATGCCACGCTAAGGACAACGAAGTAATATGGTGCAAAATAATGAAGCTTTGGAATCAATCTGGACCTCTTGGAAGAAAGGAGAGAACAAGCAGCGATCCGCGAGGCAAAAAGCAAAGCAAAAATGGAAAAATACTACAACTCAAAGGTCCGCAGCACAAGCTTCAAGCCAGGAGACCTTGTGTACCGTAACAATGATGCAAGCTGTGCGAAAGAAGTGGGAAAGCTAGGCCCCAAGTGGGAAGGACCATACGAGGTAACAGAAGCATTAGGCAGGGGCGCATACAAGTTGAGAGACCGCGATGGAAAGAAACTTCCGCGAACATAGAATGTCCGCAATCTTAAGAAATGCTATGTCCATGAAATGTAATCACCTCACCCATGCGGATCCCGCAATGGGAGGACTGTACTTTAATTTTGTCTTATCTTTTGTAATGTCTTTTGAAATTTTAATGAAAAAGTGAAGACTAGCTACCTTCACAAGTTTATCTTAAGAATTTTTTCTTTTATTTTTACTTTGCAAAGTTAATTATTTATGTGAATAAGACGCGCATGCAACAGGGCATGACCCAACGAATGTTATTCCGTATAACAAGAGGATGAGTAACCTAATAATTCACTCAATGTACATAAGAGGTATTGCAAGCCCGGTACCGGGAGAATAACCCATAAATATTCAAACAAGACTATCATTTTAAACATATCACAGGTAGCAATAATAGCATTCAAACAATAAAGGTGTTAAAGTGTTGCAAAAATTTGTCTAAGTACAAAGACCGCCGCAAAAAGGCCATACACGGCCGCGGTATACAATAATAACAAAAATCAGGAAGCACCATGACAAGATAAGTTCAGTTAGGTAGGTCGCGTTCAGAAGTAGTATTCGGCTCTTCCTTTTCAAATTCAACTGTGGGGAAAGAAGCAACATTTCCCTGACCACTTGTCTGAGCATTCTCCGGACCATTCGTACCTACGATCTCATAATCTTCTATAGTAATAGAAGGAACAAAACTTGCGGAAGCAAAAGTGGTTGACAGGGCAGTTGTGGTCGCGATAGTCGCTGGCACGCTGTTAGAGGTGCCAACCGCACCCACTAAGTTCTCAGCAGACAACGGGTCAACCAAAGGGGTCCAAACACCAATAAGAGCCGATCGCTCCCTAATCCTTTCAACTCGAGAATGGGTAACACTTAGAGCAAATGACAGAGAAGTTTCACCCAGGACCACTTGATCTTTAGACCGATGAACAAGAAGCATTAACTTATCAACATTTGGCTGCAAATCACTCATTCCTAGAGCATCAGCAAGTGGACCTTTCAGTCGAAGGAGGTTCATAATATCCTCCACACTTGCATTCTTGTGAGAACTTAGTTCAGAAAGCAAAGGGAAATCCACTTCACGGAATCTCTGCAAGGCGGAATTATAATCCGCTTCCGCAGCAGGATTATAAGCAGCGACATCCGCCAGACTCCTACCCTCCTTCCCATGAACAATGCCGGACGACAGCCCATCTTGCATCCCCTTCTCAATAGCGCGGCTAATGGCTGCTCCCAAAGCCGAAAGATACTTTTGAGAATTTAAGCACTTAACAATGGCAAGCTTCATGCCGTGGGTCAGAAGCCACCTCTGACCGGATATAGTAGTTAGGAGGTGAAGATAAAATTTCTCCTCTAGATGAAGAGCCATCTCCAGAAGATCAGTATCCATCTTTGCTACCTTATCATTAACAATGTTCATCTGAGCATCTTGGAACTCTTCAATCTGCTCCTTCAACCGCTCATATCCTGAAAGCTGATCGCGGAGTCCGGAACATGTAATCTCCAACGCATGCACCTATCATGACAAAAGAGCAAACAGATAAGAAAAAATAGAAAGGGATATGCAAGACATATAAGTTCCGGGGTGCATACCTGATCCACAAGACCATCCTTCTGAGACCTAAGAGAAGACACAACAACATTCAAATCCTTCAGCTCAAGATCCTTGGCAGAAACCGAAGATTAGAGCTCTGCGACTTTCCCATCAAGAGAATCCTTTTTATTCTCAAGAGCCACATTCCTCTGTTTCAGGGCATCTATTTCAGCAGCATGCATTTTCTCCGTGGCCTCAGCGGCAGAAACCTGAGCACTGAGACGAGCGGCCTCCGCGGCCTCAGTTTCCTTTAGTAGTAGCTGAGCCTTCAAATTCTCAACTTCATCAGCTTTAGCCTTCAGCAAATCAGCTTGTTTCTCGCACTCGGACTCCAACCTCTTCCTCTCACTAAGACAATACTCGGTCCGCATTCTAACTTTCGCGTTTAAGCAAGCTTGACGAGCGGTCCCAGCATTGAACTCTGTAAACAAATGATGATAATCCATCTCACGGATCTGAGAGAACAATGCAGGAGGAGCCAAGTGATCAACAAATTCTCGGGACACATCATAATCATCCAAGAGGGGGTCATTCAACACATTCCATTGCGGAACAAAAACTTGGTGCAGGGTCTCAGCATTCAACTCTCGAGAGCCCATAGAGAGATCTTGTTTGGCGAAATAAAAGGGACCCGCATCGTCTGCTTTCACTGTCTTCATAGAGTCAGAATCATGAAACATAGAAGCATGAACCAAAGAAGTAACCTTGGTACCCGTTTCCGGAACCGAAGGAGCATTGACAGCGTGGGAGGTAACCACAACCTCGGTCATCACCGGAGGAACGACAACAAACATGATAATAAAATCACCTTCAGCTCCAGAAGCATTTGTACTAGAGTGGTGGGAAGAATCTGAAGAAATAACGAACCTTTCAGATGCACCAATAGTACGGAGATTCAACCGGTAATAGAATCAGTAGGGACACCACTCTCATGCTCTGGCATGGCAGATACTGAAGAAGTAACCAAAGGCAAGGTCGCCACAGCCGCGACACCAACTTCAACATTCAGCATGCTACTTGCCAATAACTCATTGAGGACAGACGAAGATTTTCCGCTAGTAGCCCCACCAGAAGTTTCGTAGCCCCCCCTTAATTTCTTGGAAGGATGGGAAGAACCACTAGCATCCGTAACAGCTTCCCTTTTCTTGCGTGGGCGCTGGGCCCGCTCAGCGATCACATCCAGCAGTATTAATCTAACCCCCCGGTGGACTAAATTCAGTCTTTAGTATCTTGCCATCACCGCAGCGGAATCCCCCTGATCCGCACTGCCACCTTCATCAAACAAGTGTTGGGCCTGGGCCCAAATGTGTATAGTACGAATTAAGCCCAATAAGCTTGATATTCGTACTATACGTCATCAAGTCCTCCCAGTCTAGTTTGTTTATTGTGTGCAGCGTTGCTTGTTGCGTGTGGTAAATGTTACTAGGCTAAGGTTCCGTGACAGTTCCGCTTCTTCCGCGGCCATTTGCTTCTCTGTGACGCTTCCTTGTACCTGTTAAGTGAAACTTGTGAGACGTGGACTCTTCTTGCCTTTGGTCTTCTGACTGATTTGACTGTGTGGTCCACTTATCTAACTGTCATCACTAATTTTTACTTTCAATCCTATCTGTTGACTCGGACGTCATGGATACGTGTACCTATCTGGGATTATTTTAAATTAAATATACCATGGGTATAAATACCCGATTCAGTTTTCACTGTTTCCTTTTCCTCTTCTCTTACCATTATCGCCATTGTTAAAAATTCTTTGAGCTTTTTAACTGTTTCCCAGAAGAAATGGTCATTCCAGCGTTTAAGTGAATCTATGGGTTTGGTATAACATACGACGTTACTATCAAGACGCTTACTAAAATACTTCCACCCCTTATTTTTAGAATTTACGTAAAAGCAACGGAACAACCCAACTGTTGGTTCAATACCACGAACACGACATAAGATCTCGAAGTGAGAAACTTTGGCCGCCGCAATAACAGAAAGTTGGGATAGATTGATACGATAATGCCTAAGCACGTTAACAAGAAAAGTGGAAAGAGGTATTCGGAAGTTGGCATACTCGAAGAATCTAGTATAAACATCAATCTTCCCAATGAGCATTTCATGTATTGTTTGGTTAGGACTAGGCAATTGCGAATGAACATCATCAGGAATATGAAAATTTTGACAAAAAATATCGAGACCTTTCTGAGTAAGAACAGACTTAATATCTGTAATATTGCTCATGATAAAAAATGAGAAAGGATCAAAGCATAACCTGAAAGTCTAAAAGTTCTTTGAAGAAGGGCACGACGCAGAAGAAACAGTTAAAAAAGCTTGAAGAATTTTTAACAATGACGATTATAGTGTGAGAAGAGGAAAAGGAAAAAGTGAAAACTTAATCGGGTATTTATATCCTTGGTATATTTAATTCAAATTAATCCTAGATGAGTACACGCGTCCATAACGTCCGAGTCAACGGGTATGATTGAAAGTAAAAAATAGTGATGATAGTTAGACAAGTGGACCACGCAGTCAAATCAGTCAGAAGACGAAAGGCCACGAAAAGTCCACGTCTCACACGTTTCACCTAACAGGTACAAGGAAACGTTACGGGAAAGCAAATAGCCGCGGAAGAAGCAAATAGTCGCAAAAGAAGCAAATAACACAGAAGAAGCAGAACTGTTGCGGAACCTTAGTCTAGTAACATTTACGGCGCACATCAAACAACGTTGCACGCAATAAACGAACTAGACTGGGAGGACTTGATGACGTATAGTACGAATAACAGGCTCACCGGGCTTAATTCGTATTATACACATTTGGCCCAGGCCCAACACAGCAAAACGTACGAGCTGCCACTCTGCGGCCCGGATGTTTCAAGACGCACGCAGACAAAATACTTCTGCAACACGTATGCGGAAGGTGATCTGTGTCCGCAACCACGATTACAAGCGGATCCTTGCCCGACAAGGGTCTCACCCTGGCCACTAACAATCATAAGCGAAATACTAAGAAAACCTAGTATTGAGCTCACCTATAAAAGAGGGTCTCTGACACCCCAAAAGATACGATTTTCTGTCTCACATTTACACACTTGCTCTGACATTTTCTGACATGATTTCTTACTCTTACGCCGGAGCTTAATCGTGAGGTCCGTCCCCACGATAAGGCTAACGGTTTATCTTTATTTGTACATGAAATTATTTCATCACTTGGTTTAGTACAAGATCCAGTTCATCAATAGCTTGTGGGCCCAACCCAATAAGCACCCAGATCCATTTCATACCCGTCACACTTTTTGTACTAACATACCTGCAACGCCCGACATCATTTTGACATGTTCTTTTATTTCTATTAATCTCCCAACCCATCGGACCCTTCCATTTTGCGACGTCTACTGATTATGGACCAATTAACTTTAAACAATTTAAAATGGTACAAAAAGGAATAACAGAAGTAAAATTAATCAAATGCTTCTTTACTATATGAAAAGAACAAACCTCATACAAGCACCCATCAAACAACTCGGACTATATATCTTTACACGAAAAAATATCAAAGGGAAATATAACCAACCAAACTATAACATCAAAGAAAAGGAACCTGAAGTTGTTGAGGATTATTACGTAACAAATGCAAAGGAACGATCCTCGACATGATTTTAGAACGAAAACCGTATCCCATTGTTTGCTGAAAATAAGTTATATTGTTCAGCTTCAACAACATCCTTTGCACAAGCATGGGCACCACCATCAATGGTATCTCCTAATCCCTTTGAAGAAAGAGTTGCATCAACATCAATTGACCCATTCGAATGAGCTACGGGCCCACCAAAATGAAAGAGGGAAAATCCCGTATTACTCTTTGGTGCTTTTTCAGAATTCTCAGTTTGCTCTCCTTTTTGTAGGACGGGAATCTTGGTATGATCCTTAATGTTGCCATTGACATGTGGAACCGATTGATACATTAACTGTTGACCATGGTCAAACAATGGTGGGCCCAAAGGTTGTAGGTTACGTGCACCATAATGAAGGAAATGTGAATTCCCATTCAAACCATAGCCAAATGGACTCGGGAATAAGTAGTGGTTTGGATGTGGTACAGGCATTAACCCATTGGCTGCAGTAGCAACCCATGGGACCGGAGCTGGATGGTAATAACCCAAAGAAGGAGCTTGATACACAGGAAAGTGGATGCCTTGCGCTGGCAATGGTGGAACAACGACGTTCACCTGGGGAGGAGAATTCTCATGAAACTGAGCTTTTTTTGACGGCAGTTCTCCTGAAGACACTTCTGTTAGAGTCTCGTCTTCCTTTGTATTTTGTGGGGATTCTTTGATTACTTCAGAATGGTGACTCGCATCTTCTGAATCTGAAGTAGACGAGGAATCAGGATTCTGGGTGCTAGAGGAGAATGAAGTGCCTCCGTCTCCTTCACTGAGACACGATGAGCAACTATCAGAACTAGAATTGCTACTTGTGCTTAGGTCTGTGGTCCCACTTAATGTATCAACTTCAATCTCTACTGTGTTTTCAGATTCCTTCATATCACTGTGCTCGTGATTTGTAGTCACTGAGCTCTTCCCATTTAATGGATCAATATGTTTCACTGGCCCAACCTTTTTACTTTCTATAGGTTCCCATGTTTTCTTAGTCACATTGCTTTTAGGTCTGATGTAGTTATCACACACATACTCTGTCTGATTATTGAACTTGTTTTCACGATAATATGGCTTGGAGACCTCTGTATCACGTTCTGGGTTACCCTCTTTAGCTCTGTAGTCGTTGTGTTGGTAACAATTGCAAGCATGAGGGTCATAGCTGTCAATTGACCTATTATGAGAACAATGTGACCTTTCACCATACCTTGATCCATTAGACCTTACATTAGTCCGGGGATTGTTGCTTCTGAGTGGTCTATTTAGTCTATTGCCCCTTGATGAAGTTTCAAAACCATCACTGTGAATCCTTGGGTCGGGTTTGCTTACCATACCCCCACTTTCAGATACCACAGCAAACCGCCCTCTATCAGACCACTTTGATGATTGATCACAGAATAATTTTGGTTTCCTACGTGAGTGTTTTGAGTAATCACTTGCATATGAAACATTCTCCTCCGCATTCCAGTTGGAATCATGATCCGAATTCTGTTCATCCTGAATATAATCTTCTGATGCAGGCATAGATAGCACAGTTTCTTCTTCTTCTTCTTTACATAAGGAGTTTATTGTGTCGCTGGAATTAGACTCATCAATACTCGTCGTCAGTTCCTCTTCACGGGGAATGGAAACAGCAATAACTTGATTATTTTGACAGTTCTCCCTTTCTTTTTCCTTATTCCTCAGTCTCTCTTTTCTACGGAGTTTCTTTTCTTTTTCTTTTGCTCTTCTTCGCTCCTTCCGTTCTTCTTCATCACGCTTTTCTTTCTCTTCTTCTTCAAGGAGTTTAACCTAAAAAAGAGGAGCTTAAAAACCCACTACAGGTGGAATAATGGGCAAGCTCAGTAATGGGTTGGGGCACGTAAACTTTTACTACCGCTCAGAACAAATCAGGTGTGACTCACGTTCTTTTAAAATAAGAATAAACAATGTCTAAATATGGTTTAAACTATATATTATTGCTACAGCAACACTTCAAAATAGATTCATGAGATTTTATGCATACACTGTGGGCAACTTTCAGCTTGTTTGACATGTTGACTTGAAAGTTGATACTTTTAATGTACCCATTTAACCCAATAGAGAACAAGGTGATTCAAATTAACCCAGTTATTAGTCAACATGATTTGTTATGAATTGTGCTACCTAAACTAAACAAAAACTTTAAAAAAAAGGCAATACTGCTATTACCTGATTTTCCAAAGTAATGATATCTTTCCACGCGACAAGCACACGTTCTTCCAACAATTTTAGTGCAAAGGACACAAACATGCTATGCGCATTTTGACGTGCGGTGCCTTCTCTAAAAGCCTTTTCAACCTATAAGCAATTTAACAAATTCAGAATACATTAACAAACACACTTGCGATAAATCCTGAATTGCACCAAAGTGCCCTTATCATCCCATTAATCATAAGTTGTGGGTTTAAGTCACATGACGGACATGCATGCGTCAGTTAAAATAAACTGACTTGCACATTTTATACATAAACCAGGAACTTCTGTCATGCTATTAAATAAAGGGTTAAAGCTATATACTGGCAAGCATACTTCATTTCTTGTCAACATATAAACAATCTACTATTTCATACTAAAACGGCCATTACATTTTAAATTCCGTCCCAAATCATACATTTTGCTGACGTTACAGGAGTATTTCAGTAACTGTTGTGGTGCGACACGAAAGCAAAATGTATGACATAGGGACAATATTTATAAGTGCAATGAGCAGTAATATAAAAGTAAATTGTTCTTACGGTGACAATAAATGAAGTATGTTGGCATCATATAGCTTTAACTCTTAAATTAATGTTAGGCTGATGCTGATCAGAGAAACTGAAAAAATGCTTAAGCGCATTCACGGTTTCTTCTTGTTTAGATGATGAAATAAGTAAATAACAGAGAGATAAATTTATAGTACAGGTGAACACACCTGTTCCTTAAAAATAACAGTTGCAGCATCTAAAAGAAATTCTCTAGCAAGTTCAGGACTTTTTGCATGTTTTTGAGGGCGGGAGCATTCTCCATCCAGATCATTCCCATCATTGTCCATGGAATCATCGTCCTGAAATCAGTAGAAGGAGGTTATAATTATGATATAAATTATCCCTCGCATACAGTAAAAAAGAGTTGTAGTTTGTAAGGCCCGGGAAACCCCACCCGAAGGTGAGTAAACCAAAGGGGGTGAAAACTGAAAACTTCTGCTGCCTGCCCACTGTTGCACTCCTGATGGTAGTTCATGGAGCAAACCACAAACCCAACTGGGCATAAAAGGGAGCCGATAAGACAGCAGATAATAATAAAGCATCTTTATACCTCTTCTTCCTCGGCCTCTTCTGCATGCTCAAAGAATTCTCTCATGCCTTCACCTCTTGTGATTGTGACAAAACTATCACCAACAACAAGCCTACAATGTACACATTGTTGCCCCTTTAAAGCATGAGCCTTCACTGATTGTTCATTGCAGCGTCCATCTTTTTTCCATGCCCTTAATGTAATATAGCAAGCATTCAAACCTGCAAGGTCTAGACCTTTTACTTGAGCCCTTACTTTTAAACCGACATTTTCAAACTCTCGTATATCAGATTTTCCTTCTCCAGTTCCAACACCCCATTCATAGTGATGATAAATTCCAGCAGAATCAGCATACATTTGATGCCAATCAACCTGGATTGTGTCTCGAGTTACCTGCAAGAATAAATTGCTTCATTTAAGTTGCATAGTCCTGACTTTTTACAAGAACTTAGTGGCAGAAAATGGGGCAGGTCAGGCGAGTTGTGTAGCAGGTCAACGTTGGTAGTTTTTGGTACAGGTTAAGTTGTCCCGAGAAAACTTTTATGCATACATATTTATCAAAATCAGTGTGTTTATACTTGCAAGATCCATTACATTACAGTTTCATTATAACTTTTTGCAGAATGTGTTTTTGATCCATTTTGCCCGTTTCTTTTGAAAATTGACCTGTTAGAGATAAACATAACCGAAATAGACCACTTCAAATGGGTCGAAATTGCCACCTCTATAATAACTGGAGATCAGATTTGTTTGCGAGTGTTTGAAAGCAATACAGAATTGACAGCTGTCACAAAAAGTTAGAAAGCTGAAGTACAGTGATTGCGGTTGTGAATCAATTAGTTGACAAACACACCTCATACTGAAAGCTTGTATCAGCCCCGCAAAACCAAGTCGTGCAGCGAGTTTCTTTCCTCATCCGTTTTAACTCTTTTAGCTCCTTAAACTCACGAACAACATTCTTTCTGCAATCTCTACAGAACCTCTTGTTATCAAACCTGTAATAGACGGAAGCAAAAATGTTAATGAAGAAGTCGTACAGTATTACACAAAATATATGCCAATCACATGATTCAAACTAGACAAACTTTTGGATTCAGATTTTATACTTATCATCTGCCCAACTAAAGTCATTTCCTACCAGAGCATTCATTCTTTCTTCTTCCCAATATTATTCATCTCATATTCCATGTTCTTGTGTGATAAAAGCTCGATTAATATTAATATATCTAGTTTAGTAAAATAAAAAATTTCATAATATATATATTTCACATAGGTAATAAACTTAAAACTATGAATCAACGAATAGGAAGAATCCACTTTATTCTCCCTTGAAGGATCTCAAGTCCATTTCCATAATAGCTCCAGATACCACGTCTTTTTAACAAACAATTCCTCTTTGCAATTAGTGCAGTTGAGTATAAAAATATGTGTAAATTTCAAAGAGGAGAGTAAAACAAAGATGCAAGTCCAGAAGAACAATTCCAAATGAAAGAAGTCTACCCATCTCGTCAAACGATAATCTATCTTAAGCACATACTAACCAATCAAACTTTTGCTTAATCTACAAATCATGTTCATTAATCCTAATTAAAATCACAGACTATTCAACACCAGGGACTAATTACACCAAATGGCTAAGTCAACCCACCAAGTTGATCATTACTGAAGGGAATCACAAAGGCCCTCTGCTTAAAACATATACAAGCAAAGAGGGGTCATCCTGCATGTTGATTAATCATTTTGGGCATCATGAAGGGACTTGACTCCACATCAAAACCAAGCATGGGCTGGGTTTTAAAAGGCGAGAGGCGCTCCGTTGCACTAAGGGTCAAAAAACCGAAGCGCGGGGCGATGAGGCAAAAGTGCACGCCTCTCGTAGGCGAGGCGCATACTTTGTACAAAACGATTCTAACTTTGTTAGAAACCATAATTCATATATATAAACACATCAAGAAGACATTTAACAACAATAATAACCATTCATTCCCCATTCATTCTCAAAGTTTATCATATTCCTACCACCCGTAAGTACATCTTCAGGTTTACGAGCAAAGAACATGTCTATTGGACCCTTATGTCTTGGCTTTTTAGGAAGACCTTTGCTAGTTCCTTCTCCCGAGCCACTTCTTCTATTCATAAATGTGACAACACAAACCTCCTCATCATCCTCACTATCTTCATCTACTTCATTTATCCTTGGGAGCAGTTGATTAGTTCGCTTCGCTATTTGCTTATTTATCATAAACTCACGAACTAATGTTTAAACATGCTCTGGACAACTAGGACAATCAGTGACATCCTTAAAACCTCCAACCAAATGTTTCCTTAGACGAAATGCTCCACCCTTAGTTACTTTAAAGCAAAAGTTACATTTGAAATTGTTTTTGTTCCTAGGATCTTGGACTGAATATATCCTGGCCGGATCTTTGAGGTCGCATGGTTTAGTGTTGCGCGGGTTCGTCAAGTCCATTCTAATGTGAAATTTCAGAAATTAAACAAATTACAAATCAGCAAAAGACTGAAAATTATGTAAGAAACCAGGTTCAAAAGAAGTATTCATTAAAAAATTCGAGCCATAAACTGCTCTTTAAAAAATCAGTAGCAAAAGCAAAAGAAGATTAAAAATTACAAGAATGAGCCTTAAGATGCTCTTAAAAATGCAAAAATAAAAATATAATAGCTTGAAAATAAAATAAGATGAGGAATTAAGAGGTGAAAGAAGAATAAAACGGATGAGAGAGAAACTTGTTGTGAGTGAGTCGGTGTTTTAAGGTTTTTATCTCATAAAAACCTAATTCTTTTAAGTTAGGCTTTATTAAAAGCTTTCTCAAAGCCCGAATCTCAACTTACAAGGGAATAATATAGAAGTCCACTAAAACCCTTTTAGTTTAATGTCATTTTTAGACCAAAAAACACTTGAGGCGCCAAAAAGCGCTCCTCAAAGGCGCCAAAAGCATCGCCTCCAATCGCCTTATGTAATGGCTGTGCATCAAGGGTCCCGATGCGATGACCCCACTGCCTCGCCTCGCGCCTCAGGCGCTAAAAGGCGCGCTTTTTTAAACACAGAGCATGGGTTAATCCATATTACACTAATCTTATCCTCCTTAGAAACAGCTGGATGTTCCTACACCTAGCAAGATTACAATCCACAAACAACCAACCAATGCCACGATAGCTCATCATACAAACATGTAAATTGATCTCCTAAAGGGAGGTCAAGACGGATTCCTTTCTAAGCAGCTTCAATTGTACGCGAACAACATTCAAGCTATGGAGCAACCTCATATTTCAACGTAGCCTATACCTATCGGCAAGTTATGAAACCACTCTTACTATGACATAGAAGAAAGTGGCTCCCTTCAGCCTACTCAATATAAAAACCCCTATGAACCCCCTACGCATCTACAAAAATACCAAGCAAGCCTGAATTTCTTTGAGTTGATCACACATTGCCATATAAAATCTCTAAAAGTTAGAAACTCTTGTATTTTTGGGCATTGGCAAACAATTTCCTAATAATGATTGAGAATGACGTTTTTTTGGGTAACCATGGTTTCCGACCTTTTGGCCGACCAATCCACGGAGTTTAAACCCACCGCCACACAGGTAGGCGTGGCCACATCAAGGTTGTTTGCACCTAGCAGGAATTGAACTTGAGACCTCACACATTTTAGAGTGATAGTCACAAGTCTCTTTGCCACTGGGCCACCCTTGAGTGGTTATTGAGAATGACGTTTTAACTTATGTTGAAAGACAATGCTCCTAGGGACTTTTAAAAACAATGGGGATTACACGATTAAAAAATATTTTTTAAGCTGAGATAATCAGCTTTTAGATGTGTTGCCTTAACTTTTTGGTGTGATACCACATATTCTAGTATTAAGCTATCTCCATTGGTATGAAACCTTGGGATAAACGCATTGATACCTAATCCCAACTAAATTGTTAATTTTCCACCTTTAACATAAACAACCATCCTAAACGTGTAGGGTGTTCCATCCAATATCAAATGGCTGTGCATTACATTCCATTTAACCTATACAAAAGTCTACAACATGTCGGTACACCTGATGCTCTTTTCAAGAACGATGTATTGGGGATTTCCGAAAGGATCACTGGAATATGCTTCATTTGTGAGGAAACGTATTCACAGTATTTCACGGGATGTGTTTATAACTTGCTCACAAAGTCGATAGCAGGAATATACCTGTACATTAGGCGTTCCATAAAATCCTCCTCCTTCATCTTTAGAAGAGAATGTCGTGTCTCCTCTCCTAGTGCGGACCAAAAAGCAACTAAAGTGTCAACAGAAAGTCTAGCGGTATGCAAGGCACACGTTTCGCGAGTGCCATGACCTCTACCATACCCCAACATTCCTTGGCTGATCCAGCCGCGAACTCCACCCCCACATGCATCAGGATAAAGACATTCACGTTCCCGTTCCCTTGCTCTGGCACTGGTAAATACCTGATTGAGTGACATATGAGATCCAGAAGCTTACCACGCAACACAAAGAGAAAGAAGAAAAACAACTTGAATCATAGACAGCAGCGTACATTTTGAAGCCCCTGAAGAGATTTTGAACATAAATAGCAATCGAGGACAGTTAGCACTCCATCTCGAGTAGTAGTTAGACCTCCCCAAGGGTGAACAGAAGGATCTTGAATGTCGTCATCACACTTGACTTTTAAAGAAGCATCTTCAACCGTTTTAGTTTTTGAGGTTCGGCGTCCGTTACATGGAACCTGACCAACAACTCCATCCTGCTGCAGGGACTTTCCATATGTGACAATCTGCATAAATGCTTCAAGCAGTAACCCGTTGCATCTGGAGCAATACATATTTTTTCGAGCTTGTTCGAAGAGAGTTTGCTTGTCAAGCCTCAGAAGCTCATGTCGAGCTTGCAGCGATAGGTTATTCCAGAACTGCAATAGACACAGAAATCCGATCACTAACAAGTTTCAGTTAATTATATATCCCAAACATAAACGAAGTAATATGAGATTCAAATATCGCATTTCGGCAGTACACCACATTCCTAGGTCCAAACCTACCTCGACCTCAAACTACATAACATGCCCTTCAACTTTTAATCATTTCATGTGACCTTATTAACTTTTTGCAAAACAAACACAAGGAATGATCACTTATGATACTTTACACACCAAAAAATAAGGTTTCTTAACATTATACTTATTACCGACTTATTGTATTGTAATATTCTACTACGCCATTTCTCATCTACAAAACATTGGAACTCGATATAATGAGAAACTCGAATATAAAGGATTACTAGTTTATCGCCAGAAAATCATTTTATTAAACACATTGACGAATATTAAAGCAAGTTTCAGCAACAGAGTAGATGAAAACAATATGTTAGCTAATAAATTATTCTCACTAACTATATATTTAAGAAAATTATCATATCCAAAATGATAATTAAATCAAAACAAGCAACAGAATTATCAAATACATTAGAAGCTAAACAAAATTATATACTAGTATCAAAAAC
This sequence comes from Tanacetum coccineum, assembly GCA_026074375.1. Classification (NCBI taxonomy): domain Eukaryota; kingdom Viridiplantae; phylum Streptophyta; class Magnoliopsida; order Asterales; family Asteraceae; genus Tanacetum; species Tanacetum coccineum. Next base: position 33,680 of record BQNB010024061.1, read on the forward strand.
TGCGAAATGATATTGAAATTAACAAACTAAAATTACACTATGAAATATTTACAAAATCATCAAGTAAAGCTAAAAAAACAGAGAATAATAAAATTAGTATGAAATAAAGCTATAATAAAAGACCTTCTGGAGCTGATAACAAGGAACATCATCGCGTTGCTTAGACCAAAATTCAGTCGGTGATATCAATTCAAAAGACGTCGTCGTATCATCTTCTTCATCACCAAACCGATAATCATACGCTAATTCCGGCATCTCGCTATTAATTATTAATTAATTATTATTCATAACCGATTCCAAATAATCCTCCGATTATATCAACTACCTGATCTGTAAAATATATATAAAACAAATTTAGATTATATTAAATTAGATCGTTGAATTAAATTGAATTAAATTGTTTATTATTGATTGATTTAATTGTGTTGTACCAGATGATGATATTTTAAAAAAGAAGGATCTAGAGGTGGATGAAGAAGAAGGCAGGAATAATAATATTTTGATGAGATTTAGTTATTTTTGTTTTCTATGTGAGAGAGTGGTTTTAGCATGGGGTAGTTCACGAGGGGGAAGTAAAAGTGTCACGTTTACTTCTTTCCCTCTATTTATAGCTTTTTCAATCATTTACCCGCTAGTTAAAATGATGAGAGAGAGGTAAATGAAATAGTGTTGTCATGTAGTATGTTAAAAGAAAGAAAAAAGAAAAAAATTAAGTGTTGTCATGTTGTCGTGATGATGAAACACCATCCGTTCATCCCTAAGGTCCACATGCTTTTCTATTTCACATTTCTCTTTTGATTTGGCATTATTAAAAAAATTGTTTATATTAGGCTATTTCACACCCCTCGACTCGACTTATGTGTTATTTCAATGTTCTTAATCAGTCACCTCCTATTATTTTCATCTACATCGGTCATCATGTTTTTCGGCTTTTCATTATTATATGCGCTTTTATACTAAACATGTCTCACAAATATATCTCATACCAACTCACAAATTGAATTATTTAATAACATAAAGACTGGAATGCCCACTTTTAGACTAAACAAATGGCGATGCTCTCATCTTTCCTCCGTCTTGTTTGCTTGGCTCACGAGTCACTAATGTGCCCCACAATGGCAGTCATGTGTGAGGTACCCCTCGCGAGTGACTGCTATAGTCATCCTTAACATTTTTTGTGTAAGTACAATTTCATATTTACATGATATAGTAATTTCGGTTTGTTGAAATTATTATAAGCTCTTGTCGCCATCATGGGCCATGGCTAAATTAGAAAATCAAACTTTAAAATGATATTTAAATACTTTACAAGTGAATAATGCATGATATAAATTTTTAATGGAATATTTTAGTGGAAGTATGATATTAAGTTTCTTATCAGCATACTTGTTGATTTAGATTTCTTCACTGAACCATATACAACAACCTCGCTTTTATCAACTTTAAAATTGTGGCTGAAGGATGGAGATTTCAAGTTTCAGGATATAAGATGTATTGTTTAGTAAAGAAACTAAAGCATATGAAGCCCTTCATGAACAAACTTAACTGAATGGGGATCTCACAATTAGAGTTGAAGACTTAAAGGTGAAACTAAAAGAAGCTCAATCTTTAGTTGAAAAAGATCCCTACAATAAAGACATCAAGTTGAGGGCAATGAAGGCTTTGTTTTAAATACAATGAGGCTGTTAAGGATGAGGAAAACTTATTGGCTCAGAAGGCAAGAGTGGAATGGCTAAATGTAGGAGATAAAAAATAGGCTTCATTCTGTCCAAAAGTATAATATAGAGAAGAAGTTAGAAAATAGAGTGGGATAGGTTTTTGTGTGAGACTGGTAAAATCTATGAATAAAGAGTGAGGTCCACTTTGCTATTATTGTGAAACATTTTCCATAATTTTTAGGTACTGATTCCAATGTATCTGAGTTAATAGTAAGTGATGATCTTTTCAGCACTATTTTAACTAGTGAAGAGGCTGAGGAAATGGTTAAGGAGGTTAGTGACAAAGAAATTAAGGAGGCTATGTTTGATATTGAGGATAATAGAGCTCTAGGGCCAGATGGGTTCTCATCTGTGTTCTTTAAAAAAGCATGTAATGTTGTTGGTAGAGATGTCTATGCAACGATTAAGGAATTTTTCTCTAATAGGCAAATGTTGGGAGAGTTAAATGCTACACTAATTACTTTGGTTCCAAAAATACAATCTCCCCACAAAGTATCTGAGTTCAGACCTATAGCCTACTACAATGTACTTTATAAGTGCATTAGCAAAGTAATCATAAACATGATTAAGGGTAAATAAATCAGAGTGCTTTTATTCCTGGCAGATTAATTCAAGGATAAAATATATGTTATCTCTGGGAATTTCTCTATTGGATATGGAAGGAAGAATGGGGGGGGGGCCTAAAAAGTGTGATATGAAGTTGTCTTACAAAATGGCCTAGGTACTTTTAGTTGGAGCTTTTGGAGACTGTTTGAATGGTTGTGGATTTCATTGCAAGATGGTGGGATGGATAATGCAATGTGTCACAACTGCTGGATTTACTATATGTCTCAATAGTAAGAGACATGGATCTTTAAAGGGGGAAGGGGTTTAAGACAAAGGGATCATGTATCACCATATTTGTTCACTCTTGTAATAGAAATGTTGACTTTATTGCTGCAAAGAAAGATCAGAAACAATGATGATTTTATACCTTTCATGGATGCAGGAATTGAAATTGGATTTAACCTATGCTTTGCTGATGACCTATGATCTCTCTGTCTTGGTGATGTTAAATCTGCTGTGTGGATTTATGATTTGCTGATAACATAAAATAGTTAATACATTTTAATATCAAATTCCCTATAAAAATGCTTATAAATATGTTATAAATGCATGAAACACTACTTAATTGCTTATATTTAGTTTCAGGTGCAATGTGAAGCATGTTGAGAATAGAACGCAGGAATCTTGAGTGAATTGCTTTCAAAGAAAGAGTTAAGCTTGTATACGGCGTAACACACCGATGGGATTTTAGCCGTAACATACATTTAATGAAGAAATTGTGTCATCACAGCTTTTACGGGTAAAGCTTTCGCTTCTCTATACGCCGTAACCACTTCAAATTCAATAGAGGGTATGAATTATCAGAGTCGCGTTACGGCGTTACACATTTCGACAAGGTTAGCGTAACATATTTTTTGCCTGGGGTTGGAAGCCCAAGTATGCAAGGTTACGGCGTAATCGTCTAATAACTGTTACTCGTATAGTTTCATAAAGTATAATAGAGCCCTCATCCGGCTCATTCATCATCACTCACCACCTCCACTCACAATACAGTCTCAATGGGTGAACCAAGCCTCTAAGACTCGAAGCATTCCACCAGAAGTCCAAAGGAGAAATCACTTTATTCATTTCTTGTATTTAATCGTTCAATAACATCTGTAAGGATAATGATGATTCAATTTCAATGTCTTTCTTTCATTAAATTCTTTGCTTTACTGTTACCAAATAAGCGGTAAGCACTCTTTAGTGTTGGTCTTGCCATGTATTTGTTATTGTTATGATTGTTGTTTCTTTGTTTAATTATGGTTCTGTTGGATAATCCATTCTTAGTCATTTATTGATCCCTGGGTTTTAGTAGTGTAGAGGGTGGTTTAGATCTTGTTAGTCATGTTATTAGACTTACTGGTTGAACCTGGGATTAACAGGATACTAGGGTATCTTGGCACCTATCCCTAGTATAGGAATTAACCACATTACCGCTTTTGCCACATTAAACACTTAAAAAACAAAGGAACTCTTTCAGAGGGGGTTAATAATCTGTATAGGTTATAGAATTGGTCTTAAGGATAGTTGGGAATTAATCCGACTAAAAAACTTGGATGCCAGACTACCCATGTGATCGTTGGGGAAATTTCGATCACAGTAGTAATTATAAGTAGACCTCAAATGCGAATTCGGGGTATGTCCATTATTGAACCACTAATGGAACTTGTATTTGATACATTGAACAGGGATAACGTATTCATATCAGTACGTAATGAAATGGTTAGGTTAGCACGCTTTTCTCCTTGATTTCTTCTATCAATTTACTTTCCTGCATTTACTTTTCTTTAGTTATTAAAATCAACTTAAAACCATTTTCTAAATGTGACATAATCAAATTAGAACTAGTAAACCTTAGCTCTTGGGATGACCTTCTATTTTTACCAGCAAACTGCACTACTTACGACCGAGTCTCTGCTGACCGTCTACGTGTGTGTATCGGTAGACGAGTTTTAAAATTTAAACTTGGCAAAAATTATTTAAAAACAATTTACGCATACCAGTTTTTAGCGTTCCGGCTGCGGGGAGTTAAAATTAGTTATAGTTTAATTACTAATTCTTATTACTAAGCATTTTAGGAATCATAATGGCTGAGGGAGAAATCGATAACCTCAGCATGGAGCAATACCTTGTATTGACTCGAGGGAATTAGGCATCGGGCATGGTTAAACCCAAAATAAGAGGCAATGTGAATTTCGAGATCAAGAGTCAATTCATGCGAGAATTGAGGGAGGATACCTTTTCAGAAAACAAGAACAACGATGCCCATGAGCATGTAGAGCGAGTTTTAGACATCGTCAGCTTATTTAACATTCCCGGAGTATCGCACGATGCTGTCATGTTGCACGTCTTCCCCATTACCCTTACTGGAGCCGCTAAAAGGTAGGTGGACAGACTTTCTCCAGGAACTGTCGACTCCTGGGATCTCCTTAAAAAGCCTTTATCCAAAGGTATTGTCCACCATCCAAAACCGCTAAGCAGCTTGAAGAAATCCGTAACTTCAAGCAGGAAGGTGACGAAACATTATACCAAGCTTCGGAATGGTATAATGACCTACTTTATAAATGCCCTACCCATGACATCAATAGCCATCAAAAGGTGAATATCTTTTACAATGGTCTAGGCACTATGAACCGTCAATTACTTGATTCTCAGGGGCCAATCGCTGGCATGACACCTGCTCAAGCATTAACGGCAATCCAGACTATGGCTGACCACTCCCAAAAGTGGCACGATGGTTCATCTAGCAGGAATATAGATAGTAGTAGTAATTTTGAAGGGATCGCTAACAAACTAAAAAACCTAGGTCGGGACATGAAGACGCTAAAAGAGAACGTGCACATTATAAAAGTAGGATGTCAAACCTGCGGAGAGACTCACTTAGACAAGGAATGTCCTTTGAACGAAGAGGTTAAGAGCATTGAGGAAGTTAAATATGGCGAGTTCAAACGTTCCTCACCTTTTAGTAGTGGAGCTAAATATCGCGTGGGCCCGCCTGGATACTACACATGCATTGATAATCGCCAACCATTTGGAGAAAAAAGGCCAAGCTTGGAGGAGCTTATGAACAAACACCTGGAGGAGTCAACACGAAGAAGAGTCGAGATGGAAGAATAGGTGAAGAAACTCTAAGAGAATGCAGAGATTAATACTCGAAATCAAATTGCTTCTCTCAAAAATTTAGAAACCCAAATTGAGCAGCTGACAAAGGAGTTTCACGCAAAAACTGCTAGTGAAGTGAACAATTTATCATTCGACCAATGCAAGGCAGTTTACGTCGACAAAGAGGCGCCACTTAACAACACACCTAACGAACCTCACGAAGTATCTTTTATTTCTGATAATTACATACAGGGTGGTCAAGAAGAAGGTATGTCATCTAAAGTTTTGTCGTGCCAACTACCACCAAAAGAGTTAAATCCAGGAAATTTCACTCTCCCCTGCACTATTGGAAGCTTAAATTTTTATGCCATGACAGATTTAGGTGCAAGTGTTAACGTCATACCCAAATCCATGTTTGAACACCTAAAACTAGCTAGACTTAAGAAAGCCGACATGCTAGTTGAAATGGCTGATATGACAAAAAGGGCTCCAATAGGAATAGTTGAAAACGTCCTTGTTAAGACCGATAAGTTTTTATTCCCATCAGATTTCATAGTTATGGATATGTTAAAAACCCGTAATGAAACCATGATTCTTGGGAGACCATTCCTAGCAACTATTCATGCCGAGATAGATATCTTTAATAAAGAAATCTCCTTAGGAATTAGGGATGATATGGTTACTTTCGATATGGACAGGAAAGCTCATAACTTTACGACCCTTGTAGGAAAGATTTATATGATTCATCACGTTGAATCTCCCTCTCGTGGTAACGCCCCATCAGATAAGTCTTCACGATTTGAGAAATCTGACGATTTGCATAATGAGAACAACTATATGCAGGAACGAAGTAGCAAGAGGACAAGAACACCTCAATTTAACACAAACCTCCCTAGCACGTACTTCTGTAAACCTATTAAGCAAATCTGCAATGGAAAACTCAAGGTTTGGCCGACATGTGACCCAACCATGAAGGTATGTAATGGAGGAATTGAAATCTATGGGATGAATAAATGAGTTATAAAATGGTGGTACTGTTACCTTGATAGCGATAAGGAAAGTATAAAAGGGAGTGGCTTATCATTTCCTGAATTCTTATTAGTTAAGTACATGAAAACCCAGGAGAAAGAACTAACATGGGACAATAGGTATGAGGAATGGTGCAACGAAAACTCAAGCCCAGACACACCCACCTCAAGGTATATTTCGGTCCAAGAGGATTTCAAACCTAGACCAAAGGACTATCCTTTCAAGGATTGTTATTAACAAAGTTAGGACACACAGACGTGAGTGAACCAGTGAAGAAAGCTCTATTAAAAACTTGGCTCATCGATTGCTTTCCAGAAGAGCTAGTCAAAGATCCACGATCGAGGAGCTGTGACGACTATAAATGTATGTTTGATTTAGAAATTGACCAATTAGATAACGAGTATAAGTTAGGGATAGGAAAGAAAGGACATATGCTATATGACATATGGGAAAATTACAAGAAAGTATGAGGGGATAATACACATTGGTGGCATGATCAAAAATCAGAAGAGGAGGAAATACGAGAAATTAGAGTTGACATAGAAAGGTATGATCCACCAAGGGTCCATGTAGAAACTTTCGAAATAAAAAGATACTCGTTTGACAGTGGCCAAAGTTTCATTTGCGTGACCAAAGAATTAATGGATGCCTTACCATTAGGAAGATAAAATGGATCAAGGTTCAGGGAGATGATCTGTAAGGAAGTGAAGAGTGGGAGGAAGGTCCACAGAAAGACGTAGAGCGTCTTGAGTCTAACTTAAAGACTCGATAATAAACAAAAGTGCTTGTCGGAAGACAACTCGTCTTTTATTTTCTGCATCTTAGTTGGTTTGTTGGTTTCTCACTTCATTTTGTAGGTTCTCGCTAGAAAGGATTGGAATTTGAGGTCTTCTCGACCCGTTGTCATGTGGTAAAAAGGGTCTGTCTGGGCATAACCACATTGGTTACGCCGTAACAGATGTAACTACGGAGTAATCTTCCACACGAGTTACGCCATAACCTTTTTTATTCAAATTTTCAAATATTAAAACCATATGATTACGGCGTAACCAATCCCATGGTTACGCCGTAGTCCTTTTCTGAAAACCTAAAATGAGCTTGAAACCTTTTCAAAACCGTGTATAATTAAATGAACTTTGTGGGTATGTTCTCTGGAAACCCTCACTAGACTTCACTTGTCCACTTGGGCCACCAAGTGGTTTAAAAGGCTTGTTGCATATGCTAAATGCAACCGTGATTCCTACAAAAGCGAGTTAGGTATTATTGTATATCTTTGAACGGTTAATGCTTTTTGTTGTCTAGTGATTTCAGGGGAAAAGAGGTTGCTCAATAGACGCTTTGCAAGAATCCTGCTCTTGCAATTTTCATTCGAAGAGGAGAGCAACGCTCAGGGGAGTCTTTTGTTTTAATTCTACTCTTATTTCAAATTATTTCATTTCCTTAAATGTACAATAGGGACATTGTACAAACCAAGTGGAGGGATGGGAGTAGAATTACCACTTGACCTATATTTGCCTTTGATTTTCTAGTTTTCTTTGAAAAATGATGCCAATTAAAAAAAATTTGACATGTTTTTCTCACTGAACTAGAATGAATCTTTACCGAGCACACTATTACCCTTTATTTCAATTGGTGAGGTTAAGCCTATTATTCCATTTTCATCTATCATACATAAATCCACCAAATATATAAGTGTGCCGGTAGTATTGTAGACTTTAGAACTTGGCGTACATCTTTTCGAGACCTAATTGATTAGTTAGAATAGACAGTTCAAGAAGGCAACATCTTAGGAAATCACCCAAAAAGCCTATATGTGTGTGTTTATCGACTTGTCACACTGACTTGTCGACCTCCCCTTGTAAAACCTATTGTTCCCCTAGATCACCTTGTTAAGCCTATCCCTGTTTAAACCCAAGATGTTTCGTGACACCATTTCGCCTTAGCCTACCATGTAGTCTTTATTTTCTTTGTGTTGAAGTCTCTGGCTACTTAAGTCCATGGTTCAGGGGAATGGGTACGAAAATTTTATGCATTCGTGGAAGACCTATCAGTAATGATCTATAAAGACCCCCCTGTATCATCACTTTCGATATTGTTCATCTCAAGTGGGGGGATGTACGTATTATATCAAATGCTGCAGGGGCAATAATAAAAAGATATAAACTCCTGTAGCATTTGCATGTTTAAAAGGAAAAGATGGTGCAACTATAAGCCATCTATGTGCTAAAAATGTAAAGATGGTGCAACTATAAGCCATCTTAATGATTGTGAAGAATGGAGCTAGTAGCCCATTATTGAAGATCGGATTTTCGGACTTAGACTTTTGGACTTATGGATAGACAATAGCTAGTTATGACAACCTTAGATTACTTTAGACTATTTGTTTTGTGTTTTTATTTAACAACAATTAATGTGTATCATGTGTCTTATCCTATCCTATATCATTCTACATCCTAACCATTGGTTTTGCTCGAATGAGGGATTTGATTGCAATGATGTATGTCTATTACATCGTTATGAATGTGTATATGTGATTTGTCGCCCTTGTTGGTGTAACGCTTTTGGTAAAGATTTAAGGATGATTTACCCTATTAAACCTGTGTATCACCCTTGTTGCCTTTGAGACTGTTTAGACTCTAATTCTAGCTGATGGAGATTTGTGTACTTTCCAAGCTTATGATATAATACATGCTATGACTGTGCAATTGAGTGATCACCCCAAAATGAAACACTTAGATTAGTAATGAGAGTGAGTGTTTTCAATCCCCTTTTCGTGAGGTATTCGGTTTTGATGTTTTCTAGCATATGTAAACTTATAAATTCATTTCTTTCGAGTTAATCTTTTTGGGAAATCTTTTTCATGAAAATATTATATAAGGTTCTACTTGAGGGCAAGTAGAAGTTAAGTGGGGGGATATTTGATAACATCAAATAGTTAATACATTTTAATATCAAATTCCCTATGAAAATGCTTATAAATATGTTTATAAATCCTAGAAAACACTACTTAATTGCTTTATATTTAGTTCAGGTACCATGTGAAGCATTTGAGACACAAATAACGCAAGATTTTGGACCGTGAACTGCATTCAAAAAGAGTTAAAGGCTCTGTTAGTGTTAATACCATGTCTGGAATTACGACCGTAACATACATTAATGAAGAAATGAGTCTTCACAGGCTTTTACGGCGTAAAGATTTGCTCTCTTAACGCTGTATACCTTATCAAAATTATTGAAGAGGATGAATTATCAATCGTCTCGCGTATTATCGGCGTAACACAATTGTGACAGGTTACGCCGTTAATATTTTTAGCCGTGGAGGTAGAGCCAAGTATGCAAGGTTTCGACCATAACGTTCATAAACTGTTAACATAGTTATATAGTTTCGAAAAAAAGTATAAATAGAGCCCTCATCGGCTCTTTTATCATACACTCACCTATACTTCTCCAACTCACAATATAGTCTCAAGGGGTGAACCAAACCTCCAAGACTCGAAGCATTCCACCAGAAGTCCAAGGGAGAAATCACTTTATTTATTTCTTGTATTTAATCATTCAATAACATTCACTGTAAGGATAATGATGATTCAATCCATGTCTTCTTTCATTAATTCTTGCTTTACTGTTACCATGAGCGGCTAAGCACTCTTAGTGCTGGCCTAGCCATGTATTTGTTATTGTTATGATTGTTGTTTCTTGTTCAATTATGGTTCTGTTGGATATACTTATAGTCTTTTATTGATCCCTGGGTTTTGGTAGTGTAGAGGGTGGTTTAGATCTTGTTAGTCCTATTATTAGACTTACCGGTTGAACTTGGGATTAACAGGGTATTATGGGTTAGCCTTGCACCTATCCCTAGTGTTAGGAATTGATACACGATTACGCCTTTGCCACATTAAACACTTAAAAAACACAGGAACTCTTTTAGAGGGGGTTAATAATCTGTATAGGTTGTAGAATTGGTCTTAAGGATAGTTAGGAATTAACCACTACAAACTTGGATGCTGCCCCGTGTTGTTCGTAGGGGAATTTGGATCGCAGAGTATGTATAAGACAGTCCTTAAATGCCTATTCGAGTCTGTCGATTATTAGAACCACTATAGAATTGTAATTGAACATTGCACAGGATCTTGTATTTAATCATTCAATAACATTCACTGTAAGGATAATGATGATTCAATCCATGTCTTCTTTCATTAATTCTTGCTTTACTATTACCATGAGCGGCGAAGCACTCTTAGTGCTGGCCTAGCCATGTATTTGCTATTGTTATGATTGTTGTTTCTTGTTTAATTATGGTTCTGTTGGATATACTTATAGTCTTTTATTGATCCTTGCGTTTTGGTAGTGTAAAGGGTGGTTTAGATCTTGTTAGTCCTGTTATTAGACTTACCGGTTGAACCTGGGATTAACAGGGTATTATGGTAGCTTGGCACCTATCCCTAGTGTAGGAATTAACCACATTACCGCCTTTGCCACATTAAACACTTAAAAAACACAGGAACTCTTTTAGAGAGGGTTAATAATCTGTATAGGTTATAGAATTGGTCTTAAGGATAGTTGGGAATTAACCACTACAAACTTGGATGCCCTGCCCGTGTGATCGTAGGGGAATTTAGGATCGCAGAGTAAGTATAAGACAGACCTTAAATGCCAATTCGAGTATGTCGATATTAGAACCACTAATGGAACTTGTAATTGAACATTGCACAGGAAAACGTATTCATAACAGTAGTAATGAAATGGTTAGGTTAGCACGCTTTTCTCCCTGATTTCTTCTATCAATTTACTTTCCTGCATTTACTTTTCTTTAGTTATTAAAATCAACTTAAAACCATTTTCTAAACGTGACATAATCAAATTAGAACTAGTAAACTTTAGCTCTTGGGACGACCTCTGATTTACCAACTACTGCACTACATACGACCGGGTTCTTTGCCCATTAGTGCGTGTATCGGTAGACGAGTTTTATAAATTTAAAACTTGGCAAATAATTATTTAAAACAATTTACGCATCAGATGCTCTCAAGGAATTCAGTGAAGTGTCTGGTTTATTACCTAACCTGAACAAGAGTACTTTATTCTTTGGTAGTCTGAATAGTATTAAGAAGGAGCAGATGAAGAATGTAATGCAATTTAAGGAAGGATCTCTGCCAACTAAGTATTTGGGAGTGCCCCTAGTTACTAAAAGACTAGGTGTTAAAGACTACGAGATATTAAGTGATAAAATCAAAGGTATAACTAATGATTGGAAGTGTAAGTGTTTGTCTTATGCTGGTAGACTAATGTTGATTGCTGCAATTTTAGAATCCATGAGTTCTTATTGGGCTTTTGTCTTCAAATTGCCAAAAACAGTGGTTAAAGAGGTTAATGGAATCCTTAAAAGGTTCTTATGGAGCAATGGAGATTCTGCAAAAGGTAAAGCTAAATTAGCCTGGAAGCAAGTTTGTAAGCCCAAAAAGTTTGAAGGGATAGGGTTAAGGAATCTTGAAGATTGGAATGAAGCTATGTTAGCTAAACATATTTGGAATATAGCCTCAAAAAAAGATACCATGTAGGTAAAATGGGTTCATATTAAGAGGCTGAAGGATGACAGTATATGGAATGTTCAGTACAATCCTAATGATAGTTGGAATTAGAAATGCTTGTTGGAGGTTAGAGATAAGATTGTTGATATACTACAATATGAAATTGGAGATGGCAACAACATACACATGTGGCAAGATAAGTGGCAAAGCAATGGTTTACTAATCAATCAAATCTCAAACATAGACCTTTATGATGCAAGAATTTCAAAGAAAATTAGACTTGCTGATATGATTGAAAATAGTACTTAGAAATGGCTTATTGAATGGAGGAATAATGATTTTGAAGTGATGAAAAACATGGCTCCTAGGCTAAGGAAGGGAGTTCCTGATAAAGTGATGTGGGTCAATGATGATGACAAATTGGTACCATTCAAAGCCAAATATGTCATGGATTTTCTATGTCCAAATATGGAGGAAAAGAAGTGGCATGAGATAGTTTGGTTTCAACAATGTATTCCAAAGCGTGCTTTCTGTCTGTGGCTAGTAATGATTGGAAGATTACTCACTCAAGACAAATTAATGACATGGGGGAATCAGACTGGACTACTATGTTCTTTATGCAATAAAGTGAATGACTCACATAGTCATTTGTTCATCCTATATGAGTATTCTCAGGAAGTATGGAAAATAATAGCTGGAAAGATGAATTTGACAAAGATTAGTTACAATTAGGATGATATTGATACTGATCTTATCAAGATGAAGAATGGTAAGAACATTTGGAGTGCTATGAGAAGACTGTGTTTGGCTGCTGTGGTATATTTTATATGGTAAGAAAGAAATCAAAGAATTTTTAGAGGGAATAAGAGAAATCCAAAAGAGCTCTACACATCAATAAGTGAAGTCATTAAACTTAAATTGATGAATATGAGTGTTAAAGACTCTAGAGCTGTAAGAAGGGTAGCTGAAGAATGAATGTTGTAGTTTAAAAATCTCAAAGTCTTATAATATGAAAGATTAAGGAGTGTTTGGGATAATAGAATTTTTCCTGCATTTGTGAGCTGCAATTTTCAGGTGGTCTATTTCCTTGGTCTTATGAATTGATTAACCAATGACAAACCATTACAATGAGTGAATTCGAATATCTTGGTGTTTCTCTAGGTAGTCTTCAATTTTGATTCCTTCTAAATACTTATATTGGCCTAGGGAGGGATTGAGTATTTTCTAAGGACCAGTCTTGTGGCTAACTGGACTAATGTACCATTAGGAAGATTTGCTCATTGTGAAGGGTAAATGGTCTGGGTGGGTGATACATGTTGATTGGAATAGTGAGTTATGCAAGATGAAACTACTTGGTCCAATCTATGTATCACCATAGGAGGTTAGGCTGGATGAAGATGAGGGTGTGTGTTCCCTGGCTAATGATGCCTTTGTCTCTGGGATATCTAACCTTTCAGTGAGGATGTACTACTGGCTGGTTGGGTATTTTAAGCAAGGGAAATGTAATTAGTTAGGTATAGCCCCCCCCATCTTAAGTGAATAGGAGCTATATTTCTCATGATGATGACTGTCTCATTAGACATATTTGATCATTATGGATGTGGGATGAATGATCATTGTATGCCATGAGTTAGGAAATATAGTCATGGAAATATGGTTTTGGTGAATTAAGGTGAACATGTTTAGATTTTGAGCTCTGAATTTGTAGTCTGGTGTTTGGGATAACTACCAGATGTATTTCTCTTTCTTGTATGAGTAAGCAGTTTGTATCAGAGTTTAGTTGTACTGATATCGGATGAAATGTAATCTCTGATCTTGTATTTCTGTTTGGTATTAAGATGTAGGCCTGCCTACACTCTTATATATTGATGATGTAATCTTTTGTTAATTAATAAAATGTTCACCGTTTCACCAAAAAAACACGCTTTTTTCACGTGTAGCTAGAGAATCATCCTTGTTAATTAACTTATTTTGTAAAATTAGAATTGCATACTCTTGCATAAAACATATCATTTTTGGGACTTCTTGATAACTAGTACCCTATAAACCATGTACATGTATATCTTTGATACTTCTTCGTGACCGACAAAGGAGAAAAGTTTTCACAATATTATCTTAATCTATACTCGTGTTAAAATCTTGACAGGGTCATACTCATAAGCTACTTTGTTGAAAGATAAAGTCTTGGTGTAACGATTTTTCTTTTGCTTTAATCTTGTAAGTACATGAATCAATCGATTTTGATAACACAACAAAACCGAAAAAGTCTTAGATCAAAAGCATGAGTGTGATACCAAATTTGTGTTGGTTAGCTGATGCAACCAACATTGATGTCATATACAACTTTATCCATATCAACACTTATACAAAAGGCTTGTGAGATAATTTTTATCAAGTTATGCATGAAATGACAAATCAGAGATTGTATTGGATTTTCATAAAATATCAATAAATCGATCTTAACTAAATCATTACCCTTACATACAATAGCGAAGCAAACGACGATGTTTTGAAGGTGCAAAAACGATGTCGTTTTGCACTTGGGTTGGTCGGGTGTTTCTGGGCTGGCCCAAACAACAGTTTTGTATCGTCGTTTTTTGGGTCGAGGCATTTTAATATACACAAGGCGGGATGAACACAAACTCACCAACAAATACACTCACCAACACACACACACACACACACACACACACACTTACCGACACAAAATGACAAGATCTAGAGCAACAATGTTCGAATGATGATCGTTTATCGTTGCATGTAAGTGTTGCCTTCTTATTTATTTACTTTATTGATCAGTTTTTGTTTTGATGATTTCTATTTATTAATTTTTTTTGTTTAAAACTGTTGATTCGTATGTTATAGTTATTGCATGTTGTTATTTTTGTTTTTTCTTTTAATTTGGTGGCTTGAACTTAGGATTATTTGAGGGTTTTTGGTTGAAACGATTTGTAGAGGTTTTGATTATTCTCGGCGTAGTGTAATTGTTGCTGAAAATTGTGTTTATGTGTGTTAGATGTTGTGTTATATGTTCGGTTTTAAGTTAAAGTTGGTTGTTGCATGTTGTGAGATAGCAGTTTGTAGTGTGATGTCTTCCTTATTTCGACTGCCAACCGTGTCTTACCGAAACTGTGCCGTTTAAGGTTTGCTATGTAATATATGAGCATTTGTCTGTGTTCAAAAGTAATAATACCATCCGTCATTTTATGTGGTTATAGTTTGTGGCATCTAATGTCGGCATTTGTTTTAAAAAAATGTTCCACATGTGTTGTTTTGTAAAATTCGCGGTCACATAAGCTAGTATAATGTTGGGTGGTACGGTTTTGTATCTGTCATTAATGTGTTTAGGGTTTCAAAATCCTTAGATTGTTATTGTAGTAGTTGTTTACGTGTATATTTTTATGTTTGAATTTGCGTTATGAGATTTTTGCTAATGTTGTTATGTGCAGGCTGCTCGTCAGAAGTTATGTGAAACATAATGGCCAAAGGACATGTACGTATTGTATGTTTAACGTCGATGGTTTACAATATCGGATATTAGTGTGAGGGAACATGGTTTTCTGTATAGTTGATAGTCCCATGGTTTAATATGTGTATATTCTGATGACTGAGTTTGTGTTTTCAGGTCCATGATGATGTTGGTGCCGTTACATTTTTGTTTACGTCGGATGGCATAATTTACGTGAAATACTATGTTCGTAATGCATCTATGTATCCTACTTTTAACCGTAACAGTTTGTTGCATTGGACATTCTAGACTTTATTTGTATTTAAAAGTAAAAATGTGTTGTTGAAAGATGAGGTATGATCTTTTGGGTCGATGTTAGGTCGCTGTAACATGGTATCGTAATATTTTTTGTCATCGAATGGGCAAAATTATAAAGTAGGGATGTTTACTTTAGGTCTGTCGTTATACTTTTGTGTTTATTTTGGTTCTGAGCTATGCTCTTTTTATGGTAAAAATGGTTCTTATGAAAAAGCAATTGATTTTTCAACGAATAAAGTATGTGAACCGAAATGCAGGTCGAGTGTGACAGCCTACGTATTTGGTGCAGCAAAAAATTTGCTTTACGCGGTTTTGATGTTGATGATGGCATCTAAATATGAGGTGTGATGTTTTAGGTGACGATTAAACTAATGGATGTTGTTATTTGCCCCTTCTTGAGTATCATATGTCATGTGTTTGTTTATATTAAATAATAAAGTATCAGCGTTTATTTTATTTCATCAGTCTATGGGTCGTGATTTTGTCGTTGAATATATAATTTGGATTTGATTACTGCATGGTTTGATTATGTGATTTGTTAATACAAATAAACCGATAAAAACGTTTATTTGTATATTACGATCTTACTTTCTTTTGTTGATAACAAATAATAAAATCATGTTGAAAGTTAACTACTTTATCTACTCATAACTCTTAACTTTCCATTTTTAGCATATACTTAGAACTATAGGTAAAATGTGTAAATTCTATTTACATCTTTCATGACATCATCAAATGCAGCATATCCTAAGGTAATCTTACAAAATTACACATGATCTCTCAAGATTTTGCATATCAAAATCCGGATTTGGTTATTGTAGGCCGGTTCTTTTGCAGAACACTGGCCGGTTCCATTCTGCAATGGAACCGGCAGAATTGGGCTACAGTGCAGATTTTTGGCTATAAATACCATGCCATTACTCATATTTTACTCACTCATTTCTAACTCTAAACTCTTTAATCTACTGATCATTCTTCTCTTATCAGTTCTTCATAGTTTCATTTAGCATTTTGTAGGTAATTCTCTTCAAAGAAGAAATTGCCAAACACCCATTTGAGACGATCAAGTTCCAAAAATCTTGTTTCGCATCTCCATAACATCTTCAAGTTCACATTGCTAAATCTTGTATATCATTTAGTAGTTGTAGTTGTATCCATCGTCATTATAAATCAAGTGTAGTGTTGTTGGGTTGATTCTACCGTTAAAAGGTGTAAGCAACGTTGTGAGGCTTCTCCGCTGGTTGAAAGGAGTTTGGTGACTAGTGTTTAATAACTCTCGAGTAGGTGACTCGGGGAGTAGAATAGGGCAATGAAGGTGTCCTTGTAGTTGAACCACTATAAACGCTTGCGTCTTGGTTCTTTCTTTCTAACTCTTTACTTTCTTGCCTTACTTTTACTTTCAAGCCAAACATCAATATTGTGCAAACTTCACATAAGATCACAACAAATTTTTGAAAAGTAATTCTTAAAACAAGAAAACTATTCAACCCCCCTTCTAGTTTTCCTCAATTGGTATCAAGAGCTAGGTTACCAAAGTTTTTAAAATATATTGTATTTTTAATCTTTAAACGATAATGGATTCAAAAAACTACAAAGAAGGTCAATCTATGCAACGACCACCTCTCTTTGAGGCTAATTGCTTTATTTATTGGAAAAATCGTTTTGAAACTTATGTGAAGTCTAAAGATATTGATCTTTGGCATATTATAGTTCATGGTAACTATAAACCTACCATTCAAAAAGATGGTAAGGTTGAAATCATTCCTTATGAAAAATATAAAGAAAGTCATAAGAAAATGATTTCCAAAATGATGAAGTAAAAATGGTTTTATACATTGCTTTACCGAAAAAAGAATATGAAAGAATTTTCATGTGTAATACGGCTAAAGATGTTTGGAACTCGTTGATTATTACTCATCAAGGAAATAAACATGTTAAAGATAACAAAATAGACTTGTTTGTTCAAAAATATGAAGAATTTTCTATTTCTGATGATGAGACCATTGATTGTGCTTTTGCTAGATTTAATACCATCATTACATCACTAAAAGCACTTGATGAATCTTTTTCAAGTCGTAATCATGTTAGGAAATTCTTAAGGGCTCTTCCCACCAAGTGGCGTCCAAAGTTGACCGCAATAGAAGAATCTAAATACCTATCAACATTACCTCTAGACGAGCTCATCGGCAACCTAAAAGTCTATGAGGTAGTACTTGAAAAGGACTCGGAGATCTTTAAGAACAAGAAAAAAAAGTGCAAATCACTTGCTCTCAAAGCAAGAAAAGTCCTAAGTGAAGAAGAGGCATCCTCTTCGGATAGTGTAGATGAAGAATATGCCATGGCAGTAAGAGATATCAAAAAGTTCTTTAGAAGAAGAGGCAAGTTTGTTCGTCAACCTCATGACGACAAAAAGAACTTCCGAAAAGTAAAGGAAGACAAAAAGGAGAAAGAAGACCGTAGGTGTTTCAAATGCGGTGATCCAAATCACTTCATAAGTGATTGTCCCAAACACTCCTTCAATGATCAAAAGGCATTCGTTGTCGGGTGTTGGAGCAATAGTGAAGAAGACACCAAGAAGGAGGAAGTTTGTCTCATGGCACACGACACTAATGAGGTATTATCCGACACTCCTTACTATAGTAGTTCATCTCTAGATAATGAATCATGGCAAAATGAGTATGATAAACTATGAAAAATTAGTCTTAGGATTATCAACAAAAACAAACACCAAAAGGAAAAAAATGAAATACTAAAAAAGGAGGTTTGTGAACTTAAAACAAAAGTAGAACGATTAGAAAGAAACAAAGAAGTTAGCCTAGAATGTGAATCATGTATCAACCTTGAATCTAAAGTTATCTCACTAACCTTAAAACTAGCTAGTTTTAAAAGTAGTAGTTCCTCTTTGCAAGAAATGCTTGAAATGCAAAAACCGCCAAAAGATAAACATGGGATAGGATACACAGAAGATATAGCATCCACTAGCAACACAAAAATAAAAAAGACAGGTCTTGAACATGAAGAAAATCATAGGGTAGAACCGGCGTTGCCAGTTCTCTTTGCAAGAGAACCGTCTAGTTAAGACAAACCAAACCGGCCCTTTGCAAAAAATACAAGAAATGCAAAAAATCTAGGAACCAACATTTTAAAGAAAAATAATTCCGTGTTAATAACTAGAAAGTCTGATTTAAACATTTCTAAGAATGTCAAACAACCACCAATCTTAAAACTCAGCCAAGGGCTTGGAAAAAGTAAAATCCAAACACACCCTAAAACGCTCCATAGGAAATCTAACACACTATATCCTAAAAGCAACTATCATCAAGTTGGTTGGAACTATGGAACACAACAAGAATATCAGTTCCAACCTACTATGTTTAACCAATGGGGTCCTTGTCCTCCATATCCATACATGAGTCAACCAAACGGTATGCATAACTCTAACAGGCCCATGAGATATTGGAGACCGAATGCCTGAGTTGCTTTATGAATTTAGGTACGTCTAAAAGTCAAATTAGAACCGGATGAATTGATCAAGGATAGTGGGTGCTCAAGATACATGAGGGGCAACAAAGATCTCTTCTCATCCTACAAGACCATAGATGAAGGTAATGTGGTGTTTGGTAGCAACACTAAAAGCAAGATCGTCGGAAAAGGTACACTCACTCATAACTCTTGTTGATAGAAATAATGCCTAAAAACGTTATTAATATTTTACGAGATTGAGAACGAGTGCGCATGCACTAAAATTTAAAAAGAAAATTTATACTAATATTTTTTTTTGGGTTTTTCAACAATGTATTCACAATTTATTTTAATAACGGACAATGAGATAAGACACTTAAACCTAATAATCAACTCGCTTCTCGGTAACTCTTTAAAGAGAAAAACGCACAAAGGAGCGGAGGAGTAGGAAAGCGCGAAGCTATTAAAAACCTTTCTCCTTTAGGGTCGTAGTTCGTTGGAACGACCCGCCTTATACCCCTCTTATAGTTTGTTTAACTTTCAAAGGTGAACCGTACCTCGCGAGAGACACAAAAGGTAAGTTTTTGATCTTTTGTTCGGGAACTTATTAATGATAATACTTCAATTGAAAGTATTATATTGATGGTGAATTTTATTTCTTTTTATGGACAATGTTTTTAAATTTTTGATTTTTTTGATTTTTTTTATATTATATATACTAATAAAAGAAAAATCTTTTTGTATTTTTTTATGAGAAAATAAACAAAATAACTTCACACGGAAGGATCTTCAAGCACTAATTGTCAAACGCAACGACAATCGTATACAATCCTCCCCGGCAGCGGCGCCAAAATGACAACGAGAAGCTCAACCCTTTATATATATTAAATATAATAAATATATAAATATATAATAAGAATCAAAAATCTCAATTGTAGTAAATCCGGAAGTATGATTCCCGGGTCGTTATCCCCAACGAGGAATGCAATTGAAAGTCGGTTGACGTTTTGATAATCGATGCTTGAATGGAACAAAGATTTAGATTGGTTTTCTAAAACTACGTGAAAATTAATGCAAACACTTAAAAACAATTAAAGCAACACAATTTTAAACTAAAAACTCAAAACGGGGATCCTAAAAACGCGACTTAAAAACTAACTAAGGCAAAATTAAGTCCTAAAATGATCTTTTTGAATTTTATAAGTCCTAATTAACTAAAAGATAAGAACTAAGAAAACTAGACCAAAAACGAAAATGATTTAGGCTTAAAAACACTAAAAACGTGAACGGGATTCAATCCCGCTCTTTAAAAAATCAAATTTTGCAATTTTAACTCTTAACCCTATCGAAAGGATATCTAATTTTCTAAGTACCTAAATATTTAAAAAGAAAATGTTTTCTTAAAAAAGATTATATTTGTTTTACTTTTTTAAATTTTTTATGAATTAAAAATGATTTTAATGAAATTAAATGTTTAAAAATACTAAACTAATTATAAAAATTCTAAAAAAAATAGCAAAAGTAGCTTGAGCAATGAAGAATTTAATAAAAATAAGTTGGAGAAAACAGCTTCTCAAATAAGCTGTGATAATAAGTAAATCGGCTTTATAAGCAAAAAGAGCAAAAGAGCCAAAATGAAATATAAAGAGGGGAATCTAATTTTGCAAACTTAATACGAAAAAGTACCAAGGGCGAGTGGCAGTGTGTGTTGTGTATAAAACGTTTGGTTGAATTGGGGTAGAGGTCTCGGGTTCGAGTCCTGCTCACCCTTGGCTTCCCCCAATTTCCAAATGTTTTTTACTTGCCATTTTTTTACAACTTTTTAGAAGGACTTTAAAAAAATAAGCACTTTTTACAAAAGCACTTTTTTTATAAACCACAAATAAGCACAGAATAGGCTAGCAAAGGTGACAGAATAAGCTAACTTCACTAAGTCTAAAATGCTAACTGTTTTACTTTTTTAAACTAATTAAGCTAAGCAAACTCAAAATAAGCTAAGACAGGAACTTAAGCTATATCTAAAAAGCACTCTTGAACAAAATTAAGCAACTACAATAAGCTAGAAAGACAGAATAATCAAAAAGCTATAAAACTTAGGAATTTTAAGCTAAACGGCAAATAAGCTAAAATAAGCTCTAAACTAAAGGAATTAAGCTAAAATAGGCTTAATCTATCCTAATAAGCTATACTAAACCTAGAATAAGCAAATGCAATAAGCTAATAAGCCTAAATAAGCAAATTAGCTTTTTGGCCAAACTGTTAAGCAAACAGCCTTAGAGGGACTTTTCTAGCTTATTTTTAAGCTTGAAAAAGGATCCTTATGGCTTAGTGGCTTATACCACTAAAAAGAATGGCCAAAAAGCTACAATAAGCAACAAAGAAAAAGTAGTTTGAAATTCAAATAAGCACTTAAAAAGCTTCATGAAAAAGCTATCTCACACAGATTCAACACTTAGACAAAATTTCTTAAACTTTTGCAATCTTAACAAATCACCACTTTTGAGCTTAAAAATAAGCACTTAAACAGATCCTTATGACTATATAACCTACAAACAGATTAAATTTAGACCTCAAAGAACAAGAATCAACAATCAAAAAAGAGTTTGAAATTCAGAATAAGCCACAATAAGCAAATGAAAAAGCTTTTTCTCAAATTTTTAAACACTTAGCACTTTTTTGACAGACTTGGCAAAATAGGAACAACAAATGCAGGCCTATTTCTTATGGTTTCTAACCTGTTTTAAGACATGCATAAATACAAAAAAAACATCACAAAACAACAATAAGCAAGATCACAAATTCAATAACAAATAAGTGAGGCTTAAACCTCTAAGTTTCAAACCAAAATCTTTATAACATTAAACCATGAGATTTTAATACTTAAAAACTTAACAAAACTGTGAATTTTTGGACTAATTTAAGCTAAACTAAATTGACTCAAGTGCACAAAATAGGTTTTGACCTATTTTCACCCATGAAAACAGTTAAACGAAACACCCATTTAAACACTTAAAATTTTTTATGAACAATCCCTTAAGACCAGATATCTAACAAGCATAATAAACAATATTAAGTATATTACAATAACAAATAAGCACTCAAATAAGATAAAACAGATTATGCAACTTAATAAGTTTAAAGTGACAGATTATAAGAAAACTTAAACAAATGATCTTCTAAAACTATTAAAAACAAGCATAATAAGCATTACAAAATCATAAGCAAACTAAATAAGAAAATATTTAACAGAATAAGAAATTGATAGAAATGCTTAGTAAAATGCAAAAAAAAATTTGAAAATAGATAATTACAAAGGCCATTGCTTAAAACAGGCAATCAATCTTATAAAAAGCTAATCTACAAGCTCTAGCCTTGTCAAAAGAAAGCTTGTATGGTCCATTAAGCCCATCCAAATTGGCTTATCATCCAAATAAGTTGTGGTGTTTTTTTTGGTGTGATTTCTTTTTTTGGTTTTTTGTAAAATTTTCTTAAGTACTCTATATTTAAATGAAAATAGATTTAACGATATGCTTAAATAAGATCTTATAAAAGGCTTATGCAAGATTCTTGATAGCTTTTGAACATAAATAAGTAAAACAATTTTTAAACTAGAACTTGAAATTTCATTAATTCATAAAAAGAAACATTACAATATTTAAAAGATTACAATAAAAATTAACTAGGTGACAAACTTAAACTAAAAAAACTAACTACCCCAAGGGCTTACAATTGAGCTCTATTTATACTAATCAAAAAAAGATTCTAGGAGTTGTGCTTTCTTTGTGAGAGCTCTTGCATGTGCGCGCGCGCGCGCGCGCGCGCGCGCTCGAGGGATCAAAGAGGTCTTTCATAGCCATCACTCTCTCAAAATAAGGTAGTGCCCAAGTCTTGTCATCTTAGCCCTTCATCTCTTGTCCTTATTCCTTGACGTCTCGTGTAAATGATAAGGGATTTACCAAGGTGCGCGCGCGCTCGCGCGTGGGATAAAGGTTGTGTAAAGATGTTGGTCGACATAAAGGAGAAGAAAGGGGGATGATGTCTTGTCTGGTAGTGAGGACAGGGCACATTTAGGAAGATGTACAGTGTTCCTGCTATTTTTGAAGGTTTGGGAAATAGGCAAGAATGGTCCCTGAAAGTGTTATATGTTATGCATTCATAGTCATTGTTTGGTGCATCTTTAGTCCTTGGAGTTGGGTTGGTGTTTGCACCGTTAGTCCTTAAAGGACTAACGGGGTAAGTTTTAAAAAAGGGGTTGTGGTTAACGGGAGTTATAAGGGGTGTGGGATTGGGCTTGTTTTATTGGGCCGGTTATAAAAAAAGAGGTGACTTGGGGCACCACTACGCGCGCTCATCCTCGCGATTAAAGTTTCCCAGTTTGTAAAGATTTAGTTATATAAGTGGGGTTTGACCGGGTCCCACTAGGTGGGTAGGGTGTGGCCCACTTTCGCGCTCATCCCCCCTATTTAGGTTTTTGGGTTTGGTTTTCGATGCTTTTTCCAATGCCACTTCTTGGGGTTGACTTTGACTTGACTTTTTTGTTGACTTTGACTTTGTCCTTTTCTTACGGTCTTTCCGTTCTCGTGCTCGGCTTTGTCCTTTTGGCTTCGATTTTGTCCTTTTCTTAGATATCCATTTCCTACAAAAATACACTGCAAACATAAAATCAACAATGTATTTTTGGTAGTTTTGTCTTTGTGAACCGTTGATCGTTATAGTGTGATTTTATTCTAGATTATTCTTCAATTCACCAATCGAGGTGAGTTCATAGCCCCACTCTTTAACTCGTTTTGAATAAATGTTTTATAACTTGGGGTGAGAAACATTGTTTGTTTTTAAAACTGGACACAAGTACTATACGTGAAAAATTTCCCGTTTACGTGTTGCCTACGTAGCGTTTAGACCACTATTGCTCGAATTATCATGAACTGTTAATTTCTTGACCGGAGGACCGGTTAAGGGAGCGCGAGTGAATAAATAGATCTATTGGGACTAATTATCCCTATCCGGGTAAGAAGCACTTACTAGTTCGAGATTTTAAAGGACTAACGGATATATGTCATGTCAGAACTAGTTAGGTGGTCTTTCGTCGGACACCTGTAGGGCAAGCCTTTTATAGCACTTTACATGCTATCTTTCAGTATTAGCTTCGGTGTCATGAGCTTAGTGCAACGTAAATGCCTCTTTATGTGAAGTTGTATCTCCTATAACTGTCGCATACGTTTTGATAATCTTGTGGTCCACAATATTTACATTTGAACAAAACATATGAATTCACCAACTTTATGTTGACGTTTTAAGCATGTTTTTCTTAGGTGCTTAGCATGGATGTGGTTGCTTGATCTATATGGAGTCTAATTGCCCAAACCAGTTTTCCAGATTTCATCTATGTTATCTTAAATACCGTTGTTGAACTTATTTAAGCTTCCGCATTTTAACTTTAAATCTTTTAAATTGATCGATGTAAAACTTATTATTATTTTAAATTTATGCAACGGTGTTTATTTTTAAAACGTACCCTTAGAGGTCGTTCTTTATGCTTTGTACTTGAGATATTGGATGACGTCACGCCCCCGGACACTAAATCAGACAGGACCCTATTTGGGGGTGTGACAGATTGGTATCAGAAGCCAGGGTTATAGAGAACCAGGTAGTATAAACTAGGTCTGGACTATAACCAGTATGTGATCCTACGTGATTTTACATATACGTAATATGTATATGTACTATATAATTAAATACTAAGTATAACTAATATCACTATAATTATATTACATTCTTTTCACGGTACTTCATCTGATGGTCTATTCATTCACTCATTCATCTATGCATTCATTTACCCATTCATGCATTCGTTCATTTGGCCATTTGATCATTCTTTTCCGCATCATGCATGGTTGGTATAAAGGATATTTATATAAACTTTTGCTTGTGCAGGTCATGGCTATTTCTGTTATCTTAGTTTCTTTGGATTCATCAGAGGATAGCGTGAGGACACCTGCTGGACGAGTTATCTTGTTCGGTACTATCCCTACTACTATTCCCGACACTACACCTTCTGTGATTCCACCTACTACCCATATTGATACCACACCGATACCTACTGTTTCACCTACTATACCATCATCACCAGATTATACACCTGCATCACCTGATTACTCACCCGCATCTGATATGGAGTTTGATCCATCCAAGGATCCGTCTTCAGATCATATACCACCACTACTAGGTACTTTACCATTTCTTTCATCGACCGATAATTCTTCAGACAGTGATATACCTGATACACCACCATAACCTACCCATGGTACACTATTCACTGAGACTACCCTTTCTACTTAGAGGTCGCCTACAACATCTAGTGTACTTTGACGTCGAGTCATGGTTCTTGCATTGGGATAGCCTATCCCTTATGGTCGACCGTACCACTACCATCTTAATGGGCAGGTACACATGATGACTACGAGGAAGAGGGTTGGACCGATGCCTACTCATCATCTTGCCGTAAGACATTCAGTTGACTATTCTTTTTCAGATCATTTTTCTTCGGATGATTCATCATCGAGTTCATCATCAGAGACTTCTTCGGATTCTTTTGCTGATGCTTTATATTATTCTGCATCTAGTCATTCATTATCTGATCATTCGCTACCAGCATCGCCATCAGGTACGAGATCTAGTCATCATTTATGTTCATTGGTACCGAGTGTTCATCGTTCATCTGCTATTTCTGAGAGACCATCTCATGATTCTTCTTCTACGAGCCTTTCTCACAAGAAGAGTAGATCCCCTATTACATTTGTACCGTTATCTTCACCTACCCTTGGAGCATTGTCTTATGCACGTGCTGATCTTCTACCATCACCTAAGAGGATTAAGAGTCCTAAGACAGCTACGAATTTAAAGGGTTGTTCGAAGGATAGTTTTAAGCCATACGTACCTAGAGAGGCTGGATTAGGAGTTGACTTTGAGGATGAGAGTTCTGAGCCGTCTAGGTCTAGAGGGACTAATTTAGAGATAGATGTTTGATGTTAGATAACGATGGATGAATTTGACCTTGAGGTTCAGCAGTTTATTAACAGTATATCGCTTTATGCGGATGCCTCTAGAAATAGAGGGATTTAAGCTAGATTGTAGTTGAGCTATTGATCAAAAGAGATTAAGAACAGGTAATAAGAGGCCAGTTGACGGTTTAGAGTATATAGAGTTACTCACCCAGTGGTAGTTGATGATATCCCTGAGCCTGCTCAGGAGGGAGCTGTAGAGGTTACATATGAGACTTTGAGAGATTTGGTTCAGAGGTTTCATGATCACACTGAAGAGATTCTGGTTCATCGTGTTCAGGTTATTGAGAGTGTCCAAAGGGATCAGGGACACAGGATCATAGCGACGGGACAGCAGAGTGCTGATATGTTGGAGAGGATCGGAGAGCTAGAGAGGGATAATAAGAGACTCAGAGACATTGTGGATGTTGAGAGTCAAAGAGTTACCCGATTTCGGCGTAGTGAGTTGCGTGTGCAGAGGGAGTTGAGACAGATTCGATGTTTTAGATTCTATGATCGTATGAGGATTGGTAGGCTTGAGGCTTATACTAGGAGGCATTTGGGTTACCGTTCTTAGATTATTTCGCGATTATCCTAGTATTGACTCATAACGCCTAATATTAGCTAATTGTAGGGATTTGTAAGTCCTATATTTTGGAACAATATTGTAACATTTTGTATTGATGATATGAAATCAAATGTTACCATTCTATATTCGATATTACTAACTTAATGATATATTTTCTTTGCCTATTGGATATTGCATTATTACTGAATCGTGGCATTATCATGAAGTTATTATGATTTTGTATAATAAAACTTGTTATTTTATTTTTGAACCCCGTTAACAATCTCATATCACCATGAAATTTCATCGTGTTGTGTATTGTTATATTATAGGACCATGCCTAACACACGATCTAGAGCGTCAAGGACACGTGAGGGAGTCAACGAGCAAAGCGATGGCCGGATGACAAAAGCATTGAGAGTGCGCGACGCTGTCAGAAACCTTGGACCCCTTATGGGAGATGAGGGTGAACAAGAAGTAAATGGAAATAAAGGAAATGGAAATGGAGGAAATGGAAATGGAGGAAATGGAAATGGTAATAGAAACGGAGGAGAATATGGCTATAACTTTAGAGGATTTATTATAGGATCCCTAGATCATTCCATGGATGAAATCACAAGATCAATGGCAATGAAAGATTAAACATTAAAGAACTTTT